>CM062251.1:28287433-28584933 GCA_031216285.1 Syzygium syzygioides | reverse complement strand
TTTCTCTTGCATTTCAATGAGGCAGTCTAATGTGTAAATTTTTTTTTAATCCTCCATTACTTTAACTAATCTCTTCGAGAAGACTTTATCATATAGTTTACTAGCTACTTCTTTCCTCGATGACAACGATAATATCCATTATTTAATTATTTCGTACAAGACTAGCACTCTTGTTTCCCATTTGGCGCATTAATTAAATGCACGAAGTTGTAGTGAAAGGGAAATCCCACCCTTTCCATATAAATATGAATCTTTCGCGCTTGAGGTCGCTGTGAACCCTGCCATAATGGTGCGGTGTCTCATCAAGCTAATTATTAATTCTAAGATTCTTCCATTCATTCAATTCCATCCAAAATAGACGAAACGATAATCTCCTCCTTCATTTATATTATTATCACTCATGCATCACTCTATTTTTATCTCACTATTCTCAATGGACTCAATGAGCAAATGCATAATCTCAATGATCACATAAATAAATCAGTGAAGCTCGCACGAAGTGTCGGACTTTTCTTCCTCTGATCATTTAGCAATAATCTTGATACAGTGTTCTGTTTCGTGTATAGTTATTGATGTGACTTTGATTAGGACATCTTTCAATTATTACAAGGAAAATAGTAAACTATAAGAAATCATTGATAACGTGCGATCACAGGCATTTATATCAGACGTGTGAACAAAGTCCAAACATCATACTTCTGTATCAACAATGCCAAATAGTAGCAAATTTTGATTTGTAAAATTTGCATACTAAGTGACGTGAACCAAAGGTTGTATTTCGACATTCGATGAAAGAACTTCAACATCGATGAATGAACCAACTTTGTGAACCATTTTCAGTAAAGTTGGAGAATCTCACCCATAGACTTACAGATAGATGGTACACTATTCCATTTGACGCTGTTTATACTTATACGCCCATGCATATACAAAAGACTTAAGAAAGAGAATTGTAGATTTAGGCTCCGTTTGTTTCGCAGAAAATGAATAATTTAGAAAACATTTTTTTGAAAATAATAGTTTGTATTACTTGAAATAATTGACCATTTATATTTAAATATTTTTTTGGTCGATGAAAATATTTTTCATTCATTCATTCATTTTTATAAGTGATACAAGCAATAAGTTTTGGAAAATATTTTCTAAATTATTCATTTTTTCGCGAAACAAATGGAGTCTTGGTGAAATGACGATAAAATTGGGTGCATATACAGTGATCTAATCTCTTCAGATGGATAAACGGTACATAGTAGGGCGGAATCTAATATCTATACCTGAACAGCAAGCACGCCTTGCTTCTTTGTAGGAACCAGTTTCCCCTCAATGGTTTCGTCGGGATTATACAGGTTGAGATGGCAGAGTTCTATGTCCGCAAAAGCTTCGACAAAGTCCACCCCACGGTTGTTGCACACGAGCTCAGGCTCACCAACCGTGTTCTGGACTACCTCCCCGGCGAGAGCATACTAGGAGACCAGAGCTTGGGCCAAGGCAGCTTTCAGAATCCCCACCATGGACCCATACTCAAGCCTCTGCAAGGTGGTGGTGGTGCTTGGGTTGGTGTAGCAGAAGAAGACGCCTACGTCAAGTGGAGGCAAGAGCAAGTCGAGGTTGGAGAGGGGCAGCCAATGCTCTTGCATGGGCAGTGGCGCCGCCACCACTTCTCTCTTGCCCAACTTCACCATGAACTCTTCGCCTGCACCTGCAACTGTACCCATTTCGTTGACTATGTATGGCGAGATCGAGAGAGATAGAGAGCGGAGAAGATGAGCGGGTATTTATAGCCCAGATGGTGATATTGATAATGACTCTCTTCGATGACGATTCCTCAACCATCGTCCATCTTATCCGTGGACAACAATTACACACAACAGACGCACTATATTATTCTTCGTCTGCACGGTCGCTTCAATCTCACTCCACTATAAAACACATGGCGGCATCATGTGGTGTTTTTTTTTTTTTCTGTTGGTCATAACTTCATGTGTTGTTTGGTTAATCATCATCTACTCTAACCTGGATTGTTCCCCATTTATACTCCAAAACCCCAACGAGATTATTATTTCCTCTCAGAGATCAGAAGAGGTCAAGCGTGCATATATGCATGCTCTATGTTTCTCCAGGGAATTCAAGGCGAAGTAGTGAAAATCAAATAATGGTAAAAGAAAGAAGAAAATGGGACAAACGCATATCAACGATACCGTCTGGAAGAAATCCTTCTTTTTAATTAATCATAATCTGAAACTTTGTCCACTAAACTGAAATCCTTCCCTTTGGACTCGATATCTAGGCTCAAATGCTGTTGTAGAACTAGTTTGCGCATTAAGAGAAGACGGATTGCAGTGGTCAAAAGACATGTCTTTGGAAGGGCTTTGAATAAATAAATAATCGACCAAAAAACAGAATAAATAAATAAAATTGCAATATTGAATAAATAAACGAAAAATTAAATTGTGGATATATCATTATATTTAGGAAAAATACAAAAAATGAACACATACCTCACATTTCACCCAATGATCACTTACATATCTCAATTTTTTAAAAGTACTAAACAAATACCTTAATTTTACTTCTAGAAACCACTTTCCATCTTCGCATGAATTATTTTATCTAGTTATCCTTATTTACAAAAGTGTCATTGTCCTCCACGAATGCCCAAACCCGAAATCCTAAATATCTGCTCCCACTCAAATCATCCAAAACTAAATGAAAACAAAACCATTAAATCCGAGAAAAGATACTAAAATGAGTTTACAAGGACAATTTAGTCATTTCAACATGGGGTTTTGATATAAATGTGAATTATATCTGCACAAATAACTATATATGTATATGAAATAAGATAAGTTCTTGATATTTTTGCCTATATTTAGAAAATACCACAACAATGTCTTCTCAAGGACTTTGACTGCTTCAGGCGAGAAAAATACCACAGCAATGTCCTTCTCGAGGACTTTTCTACACATCAATTTTCTCAACCAATCTATTTTGTTTGTATCGTCGTTTTTCTACGTGGTACTGTGGATCTTGGGAATTTCCTCTTACGTAGTTGCTGAGCAATTGTGACCCCCGGAAAAAACTGCCTGTAGAAAAAGACGGCACTTTTAGTTACCCTTAATGGAATTCTGTTATGTTGATTTAATAAGAAAATCTCGATTCCGAAGACATTGACTTATACACACGAAAGCACTTTTTTTCGTCCTCTCTATCAAGCCCGGTAGATCTAATTCCATAGGTAAATAGACGCTATCGGCGTAATTGGTGGTATCTTATGATGTGAAAGTTAACAAAACAAACATTGGACTTCGAAAAGATCCAATTTTTTTTTAACTTTTTGGCTTTTAATGTGCACAAAACTATTATTATTAGGTATATTCGATGGTCTACAAAATTTAATAATGTTGAGGAAAATCCCTAATTAGTTTTGAAGAAAGATAAAACAATCCTTTTCTAACCACAATTACACTTAAATTATTTAATGTAGGTAAATACTGAGTCATCAAACTTAGTCAATGAAAGGACTTTGTTATCAGACTCATAATTCCTTATCAAATTCAATAAGTGTTATTTTTGGTAAGTTTATGCAAGACAATTAAATTTATTTTATAATTGATATCTCAAGATATCTTAATTAGCAATCACAAAATCGTTCCTTAAACACGAAAAACTACACTTATGGAAACCTTAATTTGATTATATGGGAGATCAAATCACCTAGAAATAATGATTCTTCTTCTAATGGCTATGCATCTTCTTTTGGGAAGATTCTCTAACGGGTTGATTTAGAGGTCAATCCTCTGAATATTGTCCAATGAATAGATTGGAAATTGAGGAGCATAAAAGGAGTGCAAACGTCATACAAGAAAAAAAACCAGAATCTAGAATTCCAAATTCTGAATAGAACTTCGATCTTACACACTTGTAATTACTGTATTCTACATTGTTACTTTAAAAAGAAAATTACTTGAGTGAAGAGTGTACATGATAGTACAATCTATCATCTGAGAAGCATTGTTTTTGTAATCTCTTAGTGATTCAATAGTGAAACACAGCCAACAGGCTATCAGTGTGGAGAGTTAAAGTAGGCTTAATAAAGCCGAACCATTATAAAGAACTATGTGCAGTTTTCTCTATCCTTAAACTTTCATTTATTATTGTTAACATTATACTGCATACATATCTGTCAAACGAGTTCATTAAAACATCATCATAAGTCATCAAATGCCATCATCTAACGACAACTTATATACAAATTTGTCATACGCATCCATCTAATATTAATCATACAAGTTATTGATATCGACTACATTCATTCCGCACGTTTAAATCATTCAATTTGATAAAATCACCTATTCACCCCCTCTAGGTGATAGCACTAGTCATAACCATTGGTATCAAAGTCTAGTGCTCATTTTTCTTTAAAGTGTTATTTTACTTCTAAGCGAACAATTCTTGATGGCTAGTAATACTAAATCAGGTCACAACAACAGATCGCCTTATTTCAATAGAATTGAGTATAGTGTCTGGGAAAACAAGATGAAGACATTCATCTTGGGAATAGATCAGGATATATGGGACATCGTTGAACATGGAATCATTCTAAACGTTTCAACCAAAACAAAGCCTTCAGAAACTTCAAAAGGGCAAAATGAGACATCTTATGACAAAGGAATTAGAGAGTGTCGCGACCTAAAAAAATCGGGTTTTCCGATCTTAGGCTAATGGATTACTAGATCAATTAAATTAACTAACCTAGCTCGAGTTCTCCCAAACTCTACCAAATCACAACTTAGGCCCAATTGTGAGCATGCAAATATTTTCAATGGGAGTCGCCACTAATCATTTAAGGTAGGTTGATTAGAAACCTAAATAAAATAGCGAGAGTACTATTTTATTTCTGCGAACCAGAAATTATAGATTCGGGGACTTGGTTACGCTAGATTCCCTAATGCCCTTTCAATACCAATTTTAAGAAAAATACTCAATTTGACAATTTTGATAAATCCTAACTTAGAGTTCAAAGGTACAGAAATTCTTTTTTTTGATTTTTTATGAAAACTAACCTATATGTAATGATGTCTAAAAATTGATATGCGATTAATGCAACCTAACATGCAAACTATATGTCATGCGACAACGTGTCCTATTTCTAATGACGGGTATATTATTTTATTTTTTTTGATGAAATTCGAAATTAAAAAAAAAGCCTAATTATCTAAGCATGCAATTTTAAACTAAAGAAATTAACCTATTCCAGAGCCATCTTTTTGGTATTTTTTAATCAAAATTCGAAATTAAAATCAAGTAAAAAAAACCACTAATCTTTCGAATTAAGTTTCGATCTGAAGCCTGACAGATCGATCCTAAAATTCGAAATACCAGCTATAATGACTCTATCTAAAGCCTGATAGATAGATTTATTTCCATGTGTGATGTTACGGATTAGGAAATTTTCCTAATCGATCACATCTTAAAAAGATTTTGATATCTCAAATATTTCGGATATATTCAAGAGATTTTGAAAACTCTGATTTCTATCCAAATTTAAAAAGTAATAGATATTCAAGATTTCAAAAAACAAAAGGAAATAAAATCCTAATTGGAATAATGCTTATTATCCAAATATGCAAAATTAGATATCAATAAGCACAAATTAGGCAACCAAATATTCGAATCAAACCGGGATATGATAATTACCTGATTTGCAGATTTCTTTCCAATTTTGAATTTGCAATGGATCGGGATTGCAGATCAAGATGGTGATCGGTGGCGCGTCGGGAACGGCGGCGCGGCGTTGGGGCGGCTTACGGTGATGGATCCGGACTGCTACAGCAAGGATTCGGTGGGGCCTTCAGTGATGCTTGACGAATGATGGTCTTGGCAAAGTGTCCATGATGAGGATACGACCAGCGATGATTAATTGGCAATGAGAACAAAACAATACTGTAGGTGTTCTCAAACACCAAGGAACCTGCACAAGAAAACTTCTTGCACTACACGTGTAAAAGTACAATTGAAGGAATTAGATGTGTGTTGCTTGAGGTGTTATCATGCCAATAAGAAGCTATAACACGGCCAAATGTGCATGAGACGCCAAGGAAAACACCAGGAACGCTGCAACAAGACAAGCACGCCAGAAAGGACGTAAGGATTTGACTGGAAAGCAACGTCGTCGATGCAAGGCTCAGCTAGTGGTGTCGCGGATGGAGTTCTCGGTTCAGCAGCAGTATCGTGGTTGATCAGGTTCGAGCTGGACGATGACCGCCAGTTGTGTACTAGAAAAATGCCTTGTGGTAGATGGAAGCTGCTAGTCGTTGAGGAGCTCGTCGATATGGCGCGCCTATGCAAGGACTGGATGAAAATTAAATTGATCAAAATGGCATCATCTAGTTGAGGGGTTGGATTAGTGTTCACTGTAGGAGATTTGTCAAGGCAGAGGCCTTGACAAGTTGGAGGTGGAATCTCCAATTGAGAGGCAACATTGATCTGCTGCTGCTTAGCCATGAGATCACTCATCATTTTGGACATGACAGCCGTGATCTGCTCATTGATTACCAAAACATCAATAGCATGAAGTACAAATGTAAGCTAACATTTCATCCTAAAAAGAAAGAAAAACTCCCTAAACCAAATTAGAAATCAGACGGTCTTCCTCTTTTTAGAGGCCACGTGATCTATAGACGAATGGGCCTTCAAGGCACATCGTAATCGTGCATTCTCTTCAGCCAAAGCATCTGCCTTATTCTGGGCCTTCGTCGTCTTTTCTTCGCTGATTTTGATTTGAGTCTGAAGGGTATGCCGTACTGTCACAACCGGGATCTTCGGGAGTATCTCAGCAGGGATGGTATGATGTTGAACATATCGGGTCGTGGCAAAATGACGCTTCATCCTTCCAGTGGGCTCATCTGCGGTCCAAATCAGCTTCTGAATGGAACAATTCTGCCAAGCCTCAGAATGACACCTAAGCTCGACTCTGTAGGACTCGCCTTTCTCGAACTGGACTTGAAATTCATTCGGTTTGAGTGGAGGTGGGGGACATCCTGCAGAATTCGGAATTGACGTGTAACCCGAAGAGGCCGATAGCTGGTTGCCCCATAAATGCCCATCAAAGGTACAGGCTTCTGATCGCCATGGTATAGTCGAGCCTCAACCTCTCAAAACCACACAGCTTGCCAAAGGAAAATCTTATAGCTTGGATCGTTGAACAAATGGACCCATTGTGTATAGTGCAAACTCTTAGTTTGATCTTGTATTTGTTTGAACCTTAAAATAGGGTTATCAGTCATGCCCATTTCAAATACAGTCATATTTTCTCCAAATTGAGAAAGGTGTGAGAAAAGCCAGACTTGTAAAAGCTCAATCGGGGCTCGAAAAGTTCTATCTTTTCCTTTTTTGAATCATGTTAGAGATATGAAAGTCTCTGCCAGAATTGTGTTTATAAAACTAACTCCACCACATATTAGTTTTACCGTCCAAGCCATGACGGGATCAATAGCATTTTGACGGAATGGAAAAATGATGAATCCAAAAAATGCTAAGATAAAAATCTTAGATTTCATAAGGAGGGAGCTATTTTCGAAACATTCAATAAGAAAAGATAGTGGGCATGCTTAACAATTACCCTTTAGCACTTTTTCAATTTCTGTTTTGTTCAAACTCAAAAATTCAGCAAGCGCTACCACAGGATCTACCTTAATAGGTGGTTCAACTATATCCAACTGAATCGATTTCCCAATGGCAATACTGTATTCTTCCAGAGTCGGTGTGAGCTTAAACTTACCTCCCAACACAAATGTGGTCGTCTCGGGGCACCAAAAATGAGCGAGTGCTTACATGATCCCGCTCTGAACATCTATGTCTAGGATTGGCAGCATGAATCCAATGCGCTTGAGAACGTACTGCTGACCCTCTGGCTTCAATTGGCTTCATAACTTCTTGAGCTCCAGCTTCGGAGTAGGCACGAAATGGATATCAAGGCGACCCATTCTTATATAGACCACGTGCCAAAAGACTCAACTTAAACCATGGACCGACTCAAAATAAGATACAGAAAACCAAAGATAAAGCTCGAGAAATTACCGTCTTTAGGGAAAAAAAATGTCAATCACAGGGACATGCACATGAATCGTGAGTTTAAATCTTAATCTATCTATCCTAATGGCTTTTGCAAAGTGAAATGATGAACGGAGCGACGTGTCGCAGCCTCGCATACAATCATCATGACTAGTCGCAGCCTCGCATACAATAGTCATGACTAGTCGGGTTCAATCACTTCGGCTCAATTCGGTCGACAAGGGCAACCCCCATGCATCGTAGCCTCACGTGCATGAAAACGGCCCTTGAGCCATTTTTTGGAAAAATTTTCGGGATCCAGATGAGATAACCTTTAACGAAGCCTTACCGCCAAGGTTAAAGAGCCATCTAAATACCATCTTAAAACTAGGGGTGTGACCCAGGTCCGGTCACAGGTTGTGTGTGGTGTAGTGCAAATACTGTAAATCATGCACAACAAATATATACAAACACCACTTCAATAGTACAAAAATTAAATCACAATTCCACTCCACCAAGCCTGCAAAACAAAGGGTTAGCCAATCACTACTCCCCTTATAACTCCCATCCTGCAAAACCATTTAATACCTAAGAATGAAAATTCAATCAAATTTTGTCAAATCGAGTTTTTTTTCTTTTTCATGAAAATTTTTTTTGGCCTAAGTCCTCCTTAAATTTTTTTAAAAAAAAATCAAGTATTCCCCAGTGGAGTCACCAAGCTGTCGCGACCTAAAAAAATTGGGTTTTCCGATCTTAGACTAATGGATTACTAGATCAATTAAATTAACTAACCTAGCTCGAGTTCTCCCAAACTCTACCAAATCGCAACTTAGGCCCAATTGTGAACATGCTAATATTTTCAATGGGAGTCGCCACTAATCATTTAAGATAGGTTGATTAGAAACCTAAATAAAATAGCGGGAGTACTATTTTATTTCTGCGAACCAGAAATTATAGATTCGGGAACTTGGTTACGCTAGATTCCCTAACACCTTTTCGGTACCAATTTTAAGAAAAATACTCAATTTGACAATTTTAATAAATCCTAACTTAGAGTTCAAAGGTACAGAAATTCTTTTTTTTTATTTTTTATGAAAACTAACTTATATATAATGATGTGTAAAAATTGACATGCGATTAATGCAACCTAACATGCAAACTATATGTCATGCGACAACGTGTCCTATTTCTAATGACGGGTATATTATTTTATTTTTTTTGATGAAATTCGAAATTTAAAAAAAAAGCCTAATTATCTAAGCATGCAATTTTAAACTAAAGAAATTAACCTATTCCAGAGCCATTTTTTTGCTATTTTTTTATTGAAATTCGAAATTAAAATCAAGTAAAAAAATAACCGTTAAATCTTTCGAATTAAGTTTCGATCTAAAGCCTGACAAATCGATCCTAAAATTCGAAATACCCGCTATGGAAATGACTCTATCTAAAGCCTGATAGATAGATTTATTTCCATGGGTGCGGTTGCGGATTAGGAAATTTTCCTAATCGATCACATCTTAAAACGATTTTGATATCTCAAATATTTCGGATATATTCAAGAGATTTTGAAAACTCTGATTTCTATCCAAATTTAAAAAGTAATAGATATTCGAGATTTCAAAAAAAAGGAAATAAAATCCTAATTGGAATAATGCTTATTATCCAAATATGCAAAATTAGATATCAATAAGCACAAATTAGGCAATCAAATATTTGAATCAAACCGGGATATGATAATTACCTGATTTGCAGATTTCTTTCCAATTTTGAATTTGCAACGGATCGGGATTGCGGATCAAGATGGTGATCGGTGACGCGTCGGGAACGGCGGCGCAGTGTTGGGGCGGCTTACGGTGATGGATCCGGACTGCTACAGCAAGGATTCGGTGGGGCCTTCAGTGATGCTTGACGAATGATGGTCTCGGGAAAGTGTCCATGATGAGGATACGACCAGCGATGATTAATTGGCAATGAGAACAAAACAATACTGTAGGTGTTCTCAAACACCAAGGAACCTGCACAAGAAAACTTCTTGCACTACACGTGTAAAAGTACAATTGAAGGAATTAGATGTGTGTTGCTTGAGGTGTTATCATGCCAATAAGAAGCTATAACACGGCCAAATGTGCATGAGACGCCAAGGAAAACACCAGGAACGCTGCAACAAGACAAGCACGCCAGAAAGGACGTAAGAATTTGACTGGAAAGCAACGTCGTCGATGCAAGGCTCAGCTATTGGTGTCGCGGATGGAGTTCTCGGTTCAGCAGCGGTATCGTGGTTTATCAGGTTCGAGCTGGACGATGGCCGCCAGTTGTGTACTAGAAAAATGCCTTGTGGTAGATGGAAGCTGCTAGTCGTTGAGGAGCTCGTCGATATGGCGCGCCTATGCAAGGACTGGACGAGCCAAGCCAAAAATCACCGCTTTGCTTCCTCGCTTTGGGTATTGGTCTCCTTTGTGTGTTGAACCATCTTCAGGCATGAGGGGATTGTGAATGGATACTTGACCTAATAGTCAAACTGCACTCACGAAGAAGACCCCAAAGAGCACCGCTCCCTCACCATATTCAATTCTAAAGAACTTTGCGATCTCTCTCTCACGCTTTTGTTTTCTTTGTGGCTGTGTGTGTAAGTTGTCTCTCTGACTTTTCTCTGTCTTTTTCTCTCAAGTGTGTCTCTCGATGTCTATGGCTTCACACGATTTTTCTTCTCCAAAAGTGGCAAGGAATATCCTTTGTGTATATTTTCCTCTTGCACTAAAGATTTCAAGAAAATAAAAATCGGCTGATACCTTTATTCTTTGGTATATCGTGACACCCGAGATTTTCAAATTTCCAAAAGATATATTGCCGATTACTTTCCATGGATTAAAGATAGGCAAAATATATCGATTTCGATTATGGGCTTGATTCAATTTAGCTCAAAACCATTTACTCGAATCCATCCGCCGTCGGTCCGATAAATGTGCAAATTGTATGGGCCTAATTAACTATGGAATGCTCCTAATATCTATATGCAATTTAAATTTTTTTTTTAGGGATCGAGGTCGATCACTAATTTTTATGCAATTAAGCACTAAATGATGTGCCGAAATTTAAGTGTCAACAGAGAGCAAATCAAATCTCAAGCTCTACACCTCTCAACCAAGGAAATTTCCAAAAGGATCTATCTAGATGCAAGATCAGAACAGCCATATACAATGGTCTAGCACGCGTTGAGTATAAAAGAATTGCAAATCTCAAAACTGCAAAAGAAATTTGGAATCATCTCAAGCTTGTTCATAAAGGAGCAGAGAGAGTCAAGGAGACAAATCCCAACATTCTCCTTGGGTAGTATGAGTCCTTCACTCAGAAACCAAATGAAATAATTTTCGAGATACAAAGTAGATTCACTGAGATTGTAAATGGGCTTGAATTCCAAAATAATCCCATCTCAAAACCTATGAAGGTGAATAAGTTGCTGAGAGGTCTCTTAAAAGAGTGGAACAACATCAAAGTTTATATTCGAGAAACTCAGGAGATCAAACCATTCACAGTGGATGAACTTATCATAACTCTTCAATCCTATGAAATTGAAAAGTTCTTAGAAACTGAAGAACCCAAAGGTAAAAAATTATTGACACCTAAATTTCACTTAATCATTTAGGGTCATATCGCATAAAAAATTAGGGTTTAATTTTTTAACCCCTAAAAAAAATATTTTCATTAAATTGCATGGCATATAGACATTAGGCACATTTGCATTAATAGGGCCTATTAAAACATATTCGTATAAAAAAATGTGTCTTTCCGAGCCAAGTCAATCGACCCATTCTTTTTCTTTCCCTTTTTTTTTATCTTTCGCACGGCCCATCTTTGTGTTCTTTTTTTATTTTTCGCACGGGTCAGCCCTTTTCCCTTCGGCCTGGCCCGTGCACTGTTCGACCTCCCCCCTCCCTAGTCAACATTTACGAGCGTTTGGGGGAGGAAGAGAAGAGACGGAACAAAAGCTAGAAGCCGGAACAGAGGCAGAACAGCGCAAAAGCCAGAGGGGCGAGGTGGCAGCTCGATTTGCGGGTCGGCAAATCAGTCGGCCACAATAGGCTGGCGGTAGGAGGGGCCATGCGTGCTTACCTGCTGGCCAGCTTTAAATCAAGGCTGGAGTGAAAGATCGAGGAGAGAGAGATGACTGAGAGAGAGATCTGAAGGGGAGAGCGAGAGAGCCAGAGAGAGAGAAATCTGAGAGAGAGAGAGAGAGAGAAAGAGAGAGAAAGAGAGATAGAGAGAGAGAGATCGGTCGCATCCTCCGGCACTTGCTATGTTAGTGTCGCAACCGAGAATCCACACATGCTTTACCTTCCTTAGCACCAATTTTTGGTAAGTTTAGGTCCAAGTTTTCGTCAGTTTGCACTCAATTTCCTGAGAATCCCAGCTTGTAGGCGTGTCAGGCAAACGGATGTCGTCCGATCTATCTTGTTCACCCTCCATTCACCGTTGCCAAGTCGGGTAGGGAGCATCGCAAGGAACCGCCTCGCCTTTCTTTCCGTGCCCTATTTTCAAGCTCACTGGCCAAAGCTTGCAGCCGACAGGCTAACGTGAGTTCTGACCTATGACACCTCATGTTTGCCCTCGCTTCTTCATGTGTTATGTGTTGAGATTCTCAGTCCGTTTTGAACTTCGATCGAACCTAGAATCTTTCGTTTTCGCCGTGCACTCCACCTGTTTGTTGTAATGTCTAGAGAGTTTTTCTTGTTTTCATCTCACTTCTGCCATTAGCGAGACAAACAGCGACCGGACACGGGTCCAGCCACAGAAAGACGAAGCCCAGCCATGCAGGCTAGACGGACATGAGCAGAGCGGTAAGTAAGCAAGGGCTTGGCTGCACAACCGTAAGCCCCGACCGGGGAGGTCAAGGCATGCTGAGCGGGTGCCGAGCAAGGGCTCGGTCGTACAACCGAATACCCCAACAGCAAAGGGGCTAGTGCTCCAGCAGGCTAACAAAGACGAGTCGCATCGGGCAGTAGCAGCAGACGCGGCATTGGGCGGTGGCTGCAAATTGAGTCGGGCGAATCTAATAGGGTTTCCAACGAATAAGGTCGGTTGCTCATGGCCAGGTCAGGTTCACGGGTATGACCGGGTAAGGTTTTATTTGGTGTTAGGCTTGGTTTTAGGGTTTATTAGGTTTTGGGCTATTTTGTAGTTGGGCCGTATTCGATAAGTTGGGCTTTGGCTTTTGTTTCCTTTTTAAAAAAATTCCAGGCTGGGCCTCTTTTTTTAAAAAAAAATTTCTTTTTTTTAGACTAGGCTCAATAAATGAGCCTAGCCCGGGTCGATCCAGATCTGAGTCGGATGTGGAGATTCGACTTGGGTCCAATTTTATATTACTTTAATATTATATATTATTTTAATATTTAAAAAATATTGAAAATATTTTATTAAAAAATAAAAAATGAAAAAAAAATCGAAAATCAAAAAATATCACTTGGGCTTTTCAATTGGCTTTTCTTGCCCTATTGTGTGATTAGTATCATATTTGATTGCACATTGCTTGGTTCACAAATTTTGAATCGCATGTTTAATCTAACTCGCATGTGGTCGATTTTGCACGTTAGGTTCATATGTTGATTGATGCTTTCCCTAGCTTGGTTAGGAATCGAATTTTGAGACTCCCGATTAGTGTGAACATGTTAGGCGGTAATTGAACAAGGTCAAGTACCGAAATAGCACTAATTGGTCAATTAGTGTAATCAAATCCCCATACCCATTGAATCCCCGGTTCATAGAAGTGAAGCATTTCTCGTATGCTTTACTTGGGTGACTAATCGACCCATCAAAAACTGATTAGTGGTGACTCATAAATGAAATTGATTTGCATATTAATAACTTAAATCTAAGTCGCGAATTAATATGGACTTAGGAAAGCTCAAGCTAGGTTTAACTTAGTAATCCATTAGCCAAACCATGTAGGTAGCAGGGCCGGTTCGGGGAGGTCATGACTCCACTGGGGATTTCTTAATGGGCTTAAGCCGGTTATCTTGTTCAAATACATCCCTAGTGTGAATGTTTTTGCCATTGACCCCTTATTTTGTAGATTTGGGATTTGGGGAATGAATGTTTATTTTTTCGGACGCTTAAAGCATTGTTTGCTTATAAACTGTTGTGCATGCTTTAGATGTTTTAGCACTACACTATTGCACATACAATCTCGAACGTAAGACTGCGATATAGAAGTTACTTTTCTTCTCCCCGAAAATTCTTTCTTAGTGTCATAAGTGTTTATCCTTATCTGCGAGACCACGTGACTATAGGATATCTCTTTTGATTGAGCTGGAGTAAAGAGGACCTGACACCAACACAAGACTGCAATGGTCAAATTACCCTCTTAGCTTCACCTTGTTAAACTGTCTAGATAGAAAGCAAGCCTCACTTTTCATGCGTGTATCTTTGTGTTTGCCATGGCTTTCGATAGAGTAAGCCTTTTATCCCTCTTGTTATGCAATTCATTTATTTCCTTTTGTTGGTCCATAACAAATTAGGTCGGTCGTTAGTCTCAATTTATATACGATGGGAAGAGTCAATGTCCAATTTATTTCCACTCCCAAGAAAGAGCTCATAGGGTGGTGGGATCAGTTGGATCAAAATGGCCAAAGATAGGTCAAGGTAAGGATTGGCTGTCTCTTTCCGTTACTCAAGATCAACATCCATTCCGAGGTTATACAAGCAATACCACACTTTTGGTGCCCTCAAACATCAATCTTCATATTTGATGAGTTCGAGCTAACTCCGACCTTAAAAAAATATAGCATTGCCATTAGAATGCCTCTTGGAATCGAACTTATCAAGCCACCCATAGGTATAGACCCCATGTCCGAGTTGTCATAATTTTTTAGAGTTAGGGCAAAGATAGTAAGGAAGGTTGTTAAATCTAATTGTTGCGCCTGCCTATTCTCGTTTTTGGCCAAGTGCTTTTCAAATCAACCAGTGGCTCAAAAGAGTAGGATTTTCATTTTAGCATTTGTTAGGCTCTTCATTTTTCCTTATCGTAAGAATGCCATAAATCCTTCAATTGCTTGGGTGGTCAAACACATGTGTGCCGGATTAAACTATGTCAACATGATTTTAGCCCAAATATTTTTGTCCCTTAACTGTTTTAAACAAAACAAAGAAAAAATCATGCGAGCTTCAATGGAAATTTTGCAAATATGGTTTCTTTCTCACGTAAGGGGATTTGGGCACTTTATGCAATTGTTTCAAGTAGACGAGTTTAGGCACCCAATACAGAGATTCCAGGTCTTAGAGAAGCATTTCCCTGACAAAGAATATTCCCATTGGATAAATTTTCTCAAAAACCCCGAACCCAAGGCATTTTTATGGCATGCTAATTAGTTCCAGGTTGAGGAAGCCTGCTTCGCTCATAAGTTTACTAATCCGATCCCACTACTCGGTCTCTCCGATGCCACTTCCTATTACCCATATAGGGTGACCCACCAATACCGAACTCTTCAAGAGATTCCACCACCTCTAAAGACGGAGATGTTCTAAGCTCACTTCACCCGCACGGACTACGACTACTTTGACGAAATTCATGCCATCGAGATCACATGGAGTGAATGCCATCCGAAAAGAATCGTCGTGCCTAAGAAGTTGAAGGACCAAGAGGAGATTCACCACGGCTCCACATTTTACATTCTCAATCACCGGATTCCGGCCATCCTACGACCGCTGGTCCCGAAAATGACTGATAAACCCACCTAGAAAACGCAAATTGAGCATCTTGATAAGATGGTGGAAATGAACAAGACTTGCATATCGAGGTTAACTCAAGAGAACAAGCGACTCCGCAAAGCCGCAGGTTCCCCATCGCATGTAAAATGAGTTGCCCCGAGAAGCTTGAAATGACACTTTCACTTAATTTGTCATCCTAGTTTCAATGTTTAGAAGGTTCTATTGCTTTTCTAGTTTCAATGTTTAGGGAATTATGTTCTTCCTATGTTCTAGAAGTTTTGTGTATTTCCGTAGTTTCAATATCTAGGTAATTTCTTCCGTTCTAATTTCAAGGCGTAGGAATCGTTGTGTACCTTCTTTGTTGTAATGACAAGAGAATCTCATTTTCTAATTTTAATGTTAAGGAGTTTTCATTTCATCTATCGTCTAAAAACTCCAAAATCTCAATGTTTAGAAAATTTTTTCTCGAGGGATATAAAACGCCTAAACCATTGCCATGAGCCAACCTTCCGTATGAATCATGCGCTCACATATGCTCATTTTTTTTCAAGTGATCACAAATCGTCCATATTCACCAGTTTGACCTCATCCAACACATGAAAAAAGGAATCGAGAGACCAAGAGGCCGGAGAGTGAGACCTTCTAGCAATCACTATGTCTACGACGAGTCTGACAGACCGCCAACACTCCCTTACTCCACCAAGTCAAAGCTACGACTTCGAGGCAATCGCCAATTTTGACACGATCAAAGGCCGCACAAATGAATATTGAGGAGCAAAATGCTCGTTTTGCCGCTCTCTACAACAAGATCATTGATCTTGCGGCCCAGCTCACTCAGTTCACCAATGATATGAGGGCCGCGCTGGCAATACAGAATGCTAGTCAGGTCGCACCTCAAGCCATCCCCGAGCCCGTAGAAGGACCTGCGAGAAGGAATGTTACTGAGGAGGCATTAAATTTCAAACCTGTAGTGGTCAAACTAGACCCTATTTCAGAAACCGTCACAGCCCGTTTGGAGGAAGAGCATAACAAGAGATTTGCAAAGATAAAAAAGAAACTCCGTGCACTACGAGGATACGAAGAGCACGTGATCGAGGATCTGTCTTGATACGCACAAATGAGCTTTCCTGAGAAGTTCAAGATTCCCGACTTTACTAAGTATGATGGAACCGAAAACCTAAATATCCACTTGAAGTACTATTTGAATCGAATGGCGAGGTATGGTCAGAATATCCCATTAATGATTCAGACCTTCCAAGAAAGTTTGACAGGACCTGCATTGCAATGATACATGTTGTCAGAGCTCGACAAGTTTCAAAAGTTGGAAGAGTTAGCTGAGGCGTTCGTCCTGCAATACAAGCACAAAACCAAGATAGCCCCCATGCGCGAAGTGTTGACTCGAATTGAAAAGAGAATAAGTGAGTTCTTCAGAGCCTTTGCTCAAAGATGACGTACTCTCGCCGCTCAAGTTCGACCCCCGCTTAATAAAAAGAAGCTACTGGATCTCTTTTTCAAGGTCTTACCTAATGATTTCTATTTAAAGTTGGTGGGCTCTTAATGCCTGACCTTCTCTCAATTGGTAGATGTTGGAAAGAGGGTAGAGGGTGCCATATATGATAGTAGATTGAATGAAGGAACTAGCCAAAAGGTCCCGAATAGAAAAGAAAAGGATGTAGAGATCGCGTATGTACCAGCGCTGGTTGTGACAAGGCCTTCTGCCTTGTCCTCTTAAGGCCCATCTGTATTTCAAGAGAGGACATATCAGAGTTATGAATTCAAAAAGAATGCACCAAGGCAATTCACTCCTCTGCCTAAACCTTTATCCAAGTTGTTGCCTATGTTATTGAGAAGGAGAACGATAGCCAAATAAGGACCTCGGGATAATCCTCCAAAATTCCTTGGGTTCGACTTATCAAAATCTTACGAGTTCCATAGAGGTAAGAAGGGTCATGATGTAGATAACTGCTTCACTCTTAAGAGCAAAGTTCAGAATTTACTCGACAACGGCATTTTATCCTTCAAGAATCCACCCCCTAATATCCAATAAAATCCGTTACCTAATCATGCTAGGAACGTCAACATGGTTATAGAGAAGGGTAATGAGGTTAAGCAAACCTTTAAGGTGGATGTTCATGGATTGTACGAGCTATTAATATTAGCTGGACACATTGAAGAAGTAGAAGATATTTTGATGGAAGATAAGTTGAAATGTATCACTCAGATGGTGGACATGGGTATAATCTACAGTTTGAAAGAAGATAGTATGATGGGTCTGGCGGCTGTCATTAACTCGTTTTATGAGAAGAAGTCGAAAGAGATACCTGTTGAGCTTACAAAAACTAAGGAGCCGACTAATGATGGCTCGTCGGAGAGTCTAATTGTGACCAACAGTGAAGAAGAGAATTCGTATGACGATCTTAGACCTCAAGCTAGCAATGTCAATTGGAATTATGAGTTCATAAAGCTCGCTCACGAGAATGGAGAAGTAGTTGACACACTAGGTCAACCTAGTGGCAAATTCGACTATTTTATGAAGTATTCACCCCCACCGAGTTTCTTCTCAATCCTAAAGATGTTGTTCTTGATGGATGGGGAGGTATGAATAACCCACTTGAGCTTGAGGAGAAGTGATTGGCATGATTACCCCTGTAGTGATTGACTTATCTGTCGAGGAAGATTTATGGATTCCGGATGAGGGAGATGACGAGTGTGTAGTCATCGATCTTATAGCCGAAGAGTTCACTACCCTAAAGATCAATGATCGCATCATGGAACCGATGGCGATTGAACTCCCGCCCAAGGACGAAGAAGGCATAATAGTGAAAATGACCCCTAGTTACGATGCTAAGACAGTCCCTTGGAGTTACAAAGTGAATGAAATCGATGCTATCACTCGCTCTGGTCGATCTTATGATCCCACCAAGGTGGTTCAAAAAAGGGCTATTTCAATGAAGAGACCGAACAGTTTTTAGCAATTATTAAAAATAGCGAATTTGATGTTGTCAATCAGTTGAGGAAGATGCCGGCCCAGATATCACTTCTAGATCTTTTTAAATCCTCCGATAAATATAAAAACGCACTACTCGATGTTCTAAATGAAGTGCATTTTTCTGAAACTATCAATGACACCCAGTTGGAGGAGTTTATTGGGTCCATCTTGCTGAAAGATCATATTTCTTTTGCCGATGAAGATTTTCCTCCGGAAGGCCGCAACCATACCAAGGTGCTACTTATCTCGGTTAAGTGACGTGACAGAATGGTGGCGAGAGTGCTAATTGACAATGGGTCTGCATTAAATATTTGCCCACTTGCCACCCTTCGTTGTCTGGGATTGAATGAAGAAAAAATTTTGGTATCTAAATCTACTGTTCGTGCTTTTTGCGGTACGAAGAAGGAAGTAATTGGTAAACGTGAGCTTGAACTGCTAATTGGTTCAGTCCTTTTTCTAGTCAACTTCTAAGTCCTAGATATTCCTAGTACCTTCAATTTTCTATTGGGACGACCTTGGATACACACCGCCGGAGCTATACCCTAAAACCTGCACCAAAAGGTCAAATTCATCATGGATGGGAAGTTGGTAACTATTCATGGAGAAATTAATTTTAAGGTCTTTCACGACACTGCGATCCCATATAAAGAACTCGGGAATAAGGCTGAATCAAGCTATCAGACTTTGGAGTTAGTCTCGATGGTCTATGTACCCGTTAGAACTATCATACAAGACCCAGAAATAGCTAAGCCTTCAATCATGTCGAGCAAGGTATTACTCGAAAATGGTCACGTCCCTGGAACCAACCTGGGACTACATGGTCCGGGCATCAAGGAACCCATTCAAGTTTTTAATTGGCATAAAACAACATGCCTAGGTTATCATGAAGGCAATTCTGGTGGTCGAGATAACCATAGAGGATGAGGCGATTTCAAAAGTCGGGGTAATCTTAAAAATCGGGGTGGTCGTGGAAGTCATACTAACTACAAGGGCCGTTGAGGCAATGAAAGCCATAGTGAAGGCCTAACTAACAATGGAGGTAGCGGAGGTCGTGGAAATTTATTTGGACTATAAAAGGGTCAGAAGGGCTTACTTCTTCTAGAGTTGAAGAAAATCTTCCCGGGTCCACCCAAACTACTGCAGGAAGAGGAGGCCATTCTTGGTCTAGTTGTTTTGTTCGAGGGGGAGTTTGCTTGTGCTATCACGAAAAATGAAGAGGCCTAGCCTTCTGTTGCCACCGCCAACCCTTTTGAGTAGGGATGCTGCTTTTCTTTCCTATTTCGTCTTGTTTAAGTCTATGTTCATCCCTTCTATAGGAAGTCTATTTAGGTATGGGTGTTGTTTCTCTTTGTAATCAAAGTCTTGGACTGCGAGCCATCGGTCCAAGACCTCGAGTCATGTAAACGGCCTCATCTTGTTAATAAAATCATGATCATGTTTTATTAAGGACATGTGGAAGTACCCAAACCAGACTAATAACGATGCTTTGAGGCCTGAACTTCCGCACGCTTCCTAGTTTCCAAAATTATTTGCGGATAGGGACGTCCAAGGATATGAAGATGGATCCCTCATTTTCAAAAACTCTTTCAAAATGATTTCAAAACACATACATATCATTAGTTGCAATAACATTTGCCAATTTAATTACTAACCTTCTTTGTGGCATCTCAAACATAACATTTCACATAATCATGATAGGTATATATGTGAGTTGGATTTGCTTAACGAAAATTCCTCTAGGTTCGATAATGACAAGGATGACAGTGATCGGAAAAGTATCGAACGAGATTGGATTTAGCATGAAGAGTCAAAGCCATTAACCGCAGAACCTACAATCACAATAAATCTGGGTGATTCAGAGAATTTTAGAGAAATCAAAATTGGAGCTGGCCTTTATGAAATCAAGGCTAAAAGGATGGTCAACCTTTTAAAGGAATACCAAGATATGTTCGCATGGTCATATGCAGATATGCCGGGGTTAGATAGGGAAATTGTAGAGCATGCTCTCCTGACTGGTTCGAGTATCCCGCCTAAGAAATAAAGGCTCAGAAGAACAAAGCCCAAATTATCCAAGAAAATCAAAGAAGAAGTCATGAAATTGGTGAAAGTGGGTTTCATAGAAGTGTCGCACTATTCTGATTGGATCACCAATGTAGTCCCTATCATGAAGAAGGATGGTAGGGTCAAGGTTTGTATTGACTACCGCGATTTGAATTGAGCAAGTACAAAAAATGACTTCCCGCTACCTCACATTGATGTGTTAGTTGACAGCACCGCGGGATTTGAGTTATTCTCTTTTATAGATGGATTTTCTGGTTACAATCAAATTCAGACGAAAGAATAAGATAAAAGTAAGCCTTTCTTCATTACCCCTTGAGGGACCTTATGTTATAAGGTAATGCCTTTTTGACTTAAAGAACACCGGGGCAACGTACTAAAAGGCAATGGTCACCCTATTTCATGACATGATGCATAAGGAGGTGGAGGTCTATATAGACGATATGATTGCCAAATCCAAATATGGAGAGGACCACATCGAGGTGTTACGGAAATTATTTGACCGACTCCAAAAGTTCAAGCTAAGACTTAACCCCACTAAATATGTGTTTAAGGTAAAGTTTGGGAAAATACTAGGGTTCATGATCAGTAGTCGAGGCATTGAAATTGACCCATCGAAAATTAAGGCCATTTGTGATTTGAAACCTCCTTCAACTATCAAAGATGTTCGAAGTTTGCAAGGAAAACTAAACTATGTGGCGAGATTTATTTATCAATTGTCTGTTACAGCTAAACCTTTCTTCAAACTCTTGAAAAAGAACACCAAAGTCGAGTGGGATACTGACTGTCAAAAGGCCTTCGAGGAAATAAAACAATACCTCTCTCATCTGCCAGTTCTAGTGCCACATGTCCCTAGAATGTCATTGATACTCTATTTGACTATTCATGATGAATCATTGGAATCCTTGCTAGCTCAAAAGAGACCAAGCGATGACAAAGAATGTATGATATACTATCTCAGTAAGAAGTTTACTTCATCCAAAATAAATTACCCCGGAGTTGAGAAAACGTGTGTAGCTTTGGTGTGAGTGTTACACTGCTTACACCAATATACACTTCATCATCAAATTCTGCTTATAACTGAGAATGATCCCCTTAAATACTTGTTGGAAAAACCTACATTAGTCGGAAAGTTAGCAAAATGGCAACTTCTGGTGTCCGAATTCGATGTCCATAGCATAGCACAGAAATCCATCAAGGGAAGAGCCATAGCTGGCTGGTTCTGGGACTAGGGCAGTTCTTATCTCCCCAACGGGTCAACATCACCCTATGGCCGCCAAGTTGGTATTTCCTTGTACTAACAATATCTCATAATACGAGGCTTGCATACTTGGAAACTGTAAGTCTACGGCGATTCCGCCCTCATCATTCTTCAAACAGAGGGTCAATAGCGAAGCCATGACCCAAGTTGATCCCTTACCATGAATTCTTTGAGGAATTAATAAATGAATTTGAGGAGATTTCTTTTGAATATCTATCTCGATCGCGGAATCAGTTTGCCGATGCCCTGGCCACTTTATCATCAATACTACAAGTCATGGAAGGGTTAGACATCAAGCCACTGAAAATCGGAATACTAACACGTCTGGCTTACTGTTCAGTAATCACGAATGAACCTGATGAGAAGCCATGGTATCACGACATCATGAACTATCTTCAAAGGGGTGAATATCCTTATAGAAGTGAATTAACGGATTAGAAATATATAAGAAAGCTAGTGTCGAAATTCTTCATCGGTGGTAATACTCTTTACAAGAGGTCTTTTGACTCAATTTTGTTGAAATGCGTCAATGCCAAAGAAGCTAATCAGTTGATGAGGGAAATTCATGAAAGAGAATGCGGTCCACACATGAACGGTAATCTTTTGGCTAGAAAAATCATGAGACTGGATTACTTCTGGATGGCTATGGAGGCTGACTATATTCGGCATGTTCGTTATTGCCATCGGCGCCAAATCTATGCAGATAAAATCAACGTACCGCCAAATGAATTACGTCAAATGTCCGAGCCATAGCCCTTCTCAATGTGAGGGATCGATATGATTGGGCCAATTAATCATAAGGCTTCCAATAGATATCACTTCATCTTGCTAGTCATCGATTACTTCACCAAGTGGATCGAGGCAAACTCATATGCCAATGTCACTACCAAGAATGTGGCCAAGTTTATTCGCCATGACATCATCGCTCGCTATGGAGTCCCAAAGGTGATCATTATTGACAACGACTCAAATCTAAACAATAAGGTTATAGGATGGCTTACTTGACGAGTTTCATATTCGTCACTTAAACGCCTCACCTTACTGTTCACAAATGAATAAAGCTGTGAAGGCAGCCAATAAGAACATAAAGAAGATCTTGTCAAAAACTGCTGACAACTATCAAGACTAGCATTAACAGCTGCCTTATGCGTTGATGGCATACCAAACTTTGATCCGCACTTCAACAAGGGCGACTCCTTTCTCGCTTGTTTATGATATGGAAGCGGTCTTACCCGTGAAAGTCAAAATCCCTTCATTAAGGATTCTCTCACAAGCTGAGCTCTCTAAGGAAGAGTGGACTCAACAGAGATGTGATCAGTTGAACATGATCAATAAGAAGAGATTAAAAGCTTTATGCCATGGTCAATGCTACCAAAAGCGAGTTGCAAGGTCCTTCAATCGCAAGGTCCGGCCTTGATATTTTGAAGCTGGAGATCTCGTACTAAGGAGAGTGTTGTCCCTCACACCGGAATTAGGTGAAAATTTCGCCGCTAATTATGAGGGTCCATATGTCGTTAGAAAAGTGCTACCTGGAGGTATCTTAATTCTTGTAGAAATGGATGGCCAGGAATTGCCAAAGCCTGTAAACACCGATTCGGTAAAAAAATATTTTCCTTGAATGAAATCCAAGGCCTAAGAGCCATTTTCGAAGCAATCCAAATCATTGTAGGTTATTCACATCATGCATATCATGCATACATGCACACATGTTTACTTTGTAGGTCCCAAACAATTCGCAAATTGATCCATCAACGAATGAACCATCTTGACAAGCATCCAACAAGCCAAATGCGAAAGAGGGAGATACCAAGTCATTAAACCATAGGCAAATACCCTTTTTCTTAATGCCAAAAGAAAGTCGAATGGAAAATTTGCTTTGACAAAAAAAACAACAAAAACAAAAACAAGAAAAAGGGGTTTTTGACAGGTTTGAGAAAAGCAAGCATAAAAGTTGAACCTGTGAAATCAAACTTTTCGCAAAAATTTTGAATGTTGTCTTGACGCTTGGTGGATCGTTCATTTTGAATCGAAACTCCCCATGAAGATTAGTCAAGTCATGCGATCTCAGCTAAATAAGAGGAAATATGTTAATCATGCCAAGTGAAAAGCACTTAGAATGATGAAAGGCAAGCCGTTTCTAAACACGTCCTATAAACACTTTGACAATTAAGTGTGAAAAGATCGTGTCTTAGGATGAGGGATGCATTCGCTAATAGTACATGGATCAAAGTAAAAAGAGGTATCTCTTTCATCCATCCTATACACTACCAATCCCTTTGAGCCTTTACACGTAAAGAGTTTACAAAGTTACCCCTATCAAGAACTATCCCACAATAGAGGAAATTTGGAGATTTTGGTGAAGAAGACAGGAAAGATTTCTTTACTCTTACTTGCATTAATCTTTTTGTGGTAACTTCAGGTGAGTCTTTATAAAAGCTTGGAACATCTCAAAATGAAGAAGAGCATTTCTTTCTCTACCCAAACACTCATACCCTTTGCTTAGCCAAGTTGAGCCTGAATTTCCATTCCGAAAGCCCGAATGGCGATTATCTACCCACACTAGGGCAAGGCATATTATTTAACAAGGCGATGGGTGCTTTTGTGACAACGCGTGAAAAAAAAAATCTCTCGAAAGCCCGAGGAACTCGAAAGGTTCAAATGAGCAAAGGTCAAAAGAAATCCGAGAGCATGAAAAAGTAGTGTGCCCAGTAAAAGCAAGACCAATACAAAAAAAAAGGATTATTGCAAATGTAAAGGTCATTAGAAAAAGAGCAGAGCCATTGTATTGAAATAATTAGCCAATGGACTTTCGAGACAAGTCAAATTTCAAAAAGGCGAATGCCTCCGAAAAGATTGGATGATTTGGTAATGATGCCATGATAGTCACCAACTTTTAAACCCCATTCAAAAATTTAAACCTTTCGCGACTTTGATTGAACCAACATTACAACCCTTCCCAAAATCTCTTCTGATTGGGATGGTTCAAGTCAAATATGGACTTCTGAAGAAATTACCGCTCAAAGAAGTGGAGGCAAATTTATCTTATCTCATCTCAAGGGTTCTTGACTTGTAAACCTAGCAGAGATGCTGATTGACAATTATTGCATTCATTAGCCGATAATGCTCATTCATTATTGAAGCCGTGACCAAACCTGTATTACGATCCTTTAAAAGACCTCCTAGATTGGTCAACGTGTACTTATTGCAAATGATTCTCAAAACCTTCGATAGTGGTCATGTGAGGTATACTGAGTGATCAGACCATTTCCCATATTAATGGATATGTGAAAAGTCCTTTCCGACTAAAGAGCTCTTGTTTAGCATACTTAACAATCCCTCTTCATGGACCAAGGTCCTTTTTGACAAAGATTTGTCTTCTAAGGGAGTTTAATGATTAACGACGTTCTCCAAGTCTGATGGCAATTTTGTGATATTGAACGATGCCGAATGTTTGTTGGACAATTAAAATCAGTTTGAATTGCTCGTACAATCAACACTCTCTTAGTAATGATGTTCTTCGCTATTAGGGAGTTTGTTAAGACACATTTTGTGTAGTGACCACTTCAATAGCTTGCGAATCAACAAGTGTGTTAAGCTTTAATAGCTCGGAATCATTACAATATAGTAAATTTTCCCGATGAAATCAACATGCGTCAAGCTTCAACAGTTGCTTGAAATACTTTTTCTACATGGAGCATTACTATGACTCGTAATATCTCTCTTGACCTGTTCATTATGGAGATTCTTTGCATTTTTATAGGAAATATTGTTCCTTCTTGGGTTTCATCCCTTTTGCCATTCGTAGGGTTTTAGCCCCTAAATGGAATCTTCGACATTCATAGGGTTTTAGTCCCTAGGTACTCCTTTGAGGCATTATTCATATTGCCGTTCATAGGGTTTTTGTCCCTAGGCGAAGCCTTTGACGTTCATATGGTTTCAGTCCCTAGGCGTACTTTATGGGTTTTAGTCTCTTCGTTGTTCATAGGATTTTAGTCTCTAGGCAAAATCTTAATAGGGTTATAATCCCTAGGCGTTCCTTCAAGGCGTTGTTCCTATTACTGTTCATAGGGTTTTAGTTCCCGGCGGGATCATAGCTATTCATAAGAATTTAGTCCCTAAACAGAATCTTCGACATTTATAGGATTTTAGTCCATAGGCATTCCTTCTAGGTTTTATTCCATTTGCTATTTAATAGGGTTTTAGCTCCTAGGTAGAGTATTCGATGTTCATAGGTTTTTAGTCCCTAGGTGCTCATTTAAGGTGTTGCTCCTATTGCCGTTCATAGGGTTTTAGTCCCTAGGCGGGATCTTAGCAACTCATAAGGTTTTAATCCCTAAGTGGAATTTTCGACGTTTATAGGGTTTTAGTCCCTAAATGTCATTTTAGTTTTGCACCCTAAAAAAAAGATATATGATATATATATATATATATATATATATATATAATATATATATTCCAATAACCCTTCATGCATTAGCTGTTACGCCATCCCATGCCCTCGGCCAACAAAATTTAGAAGTCTTTTATCTTTGAAGAGAACCTCTTTTAAGCTTCCCTTCAAAAAGAGTAGCTGTTAACACCTAAATTTCGCTTAATCATTGAGGGTCTTATTGCATAAAAAATTACGGTTTAATTTTTTAACCCATAAAAAAAATATTTTCATTAAATTGTATGGCCTATAAACACTAGGCACATTTGCATTAATAGGACCTATAAAAACATATTCGTATAAAAAAATGTGTCTTTCCGGGCTAGGTCAATAGGCCCATTCTTTTTCTTTCCCTTCTTTTTATTTTTCGTGCGGCCCATCTTTGTGTTCTTTTTTTATTTTTTGCGCGGGCCAGCCCTTTTCCCTTCGGCCCAGCCTATGCACTATTCAACCTCCCCCCTCCCTAGTCAACATTTCGAGCGTACGGAGGAGGAAGAGAAGAAACGGCACAAAAGCTAGAAGCCGGAACAAAGGCAGAACAGCGCAAAAGCTAGAAGGGCGAGGCAACAGCGTGATTTGCGAGTCGGCAGATCGACCGGCCACGGTAGGCTGGCAGTGGCAAGGGCCATGCGCGCCTGCCTGCTGGCCGGCTTTAAATCGAGGCCAGAGTGAGAGATCGGGGAGAGCGAGAGGATCGAGAGAGAGATTCGAAGGGGAGAGCAAGAGAGCCAAAGAGAGAGAAATTCGAGAGAGAGAGAGAGAGAGAGAGAGAGAGAGAGAGAGACCGCATCCTCCGGCACTCGCTGTGTTGGTGTTGCGGCTGAGAATCCACACACGCTCTTCCTTCCTCAGCACCGATTTTTGGTAAGTTTAGGTTTGAGTTTTCACCGGTTTGCATTTTGTTTGATTCGGGGTCAATTTCCCCAGGATCCCAGCTTGTAGGCGTGCGAGACAAGTGGATGTCGTCCGATCTATCTCATTCGCCCTCCATTCGCTGCCACCGAGTCGGGTAGGGAGCGTCGCAAGGAACCACCGCCCCTGTTCTTTCCGTGCTTTGTTTTCAAGCTCACTGGACCGAGCTCGCGGCCAACCGGCTAGCACGAGTTCCGGCCTATGATGCCTCATGTTTGCCCCTACTTCTTCGTGTGTTCTATGTTGAGATTCTCGATTCGTTTTGAGCTCTGATAGAACCTAAAATCTTCCATTTTCGCTGCGCACTCCACCTTTTTGTTGTAATGTCCCAGAGAGTTTTTCTTGTTTCCATCTCACTTCTGCCATTAGCGAGACGAACGGCGACCGGACACGAGTCCGACCGTAGAAAGACGGAGCCCGGCCATGCAAGCTGGGCGGACATGAGCAGAGGAGCGGCCGAGCAAGGGCTCAGCCACACAACCACAAGCCCCGACCGAGGAGGTCAAGGCATATCAAGCGGCGGCCAAGAAAGGGCTAGGCCGCACAACCGAAAACCCCGGCCGCGAAGGCTGGGGCTCGGAGGGGCCGGCACTCCGGTAGGTCGACAAAGATGAGTAGCGTCGGGCAATGGGAACGGACGCGGCGTTGGGCGGCGTCCGCGAATCGGGTCGAGCACACCGAGTAGGGTTTTCAGCGAGTCGGGTCAGCGGCTCATGGCCGAGTCGATTCGTGGGTTTGACCAGGTAGGGTTTTGTTTAGTGTTAGGCTTGGTTTTAGGGTTTATTAGATTTTAGGCTATTTTGTAGTTGGGCCATATTCAATAAGTTAGGCTTTGGCTTTTGTTTCCTTTTTTAAAAAATTCCGAGCTGGGCTTCTTTTCCTTTTAAAAAAATTTTCTTTTTTTTAGATCAGGCTCAACAAATGAACCCAATCAGGTTATGGACCCAGGCCAGCACGCCCGACTCAGTCCAGATCCGAGTCAGATGTGGAGATCCTACTCGAGTCTGATTTTATATTACTTTAATATTATATTATTATTTTAATATTAAAAATATTTCTAAAAAATTAAAAAAATATTTTTTTATTAAAAATAAAAAAAAAATTAAAAATTTTTGAAAATAAAAAAATATCACTTGGGCTTTGCAATTGGCTTTTCTTGCCCTATTGTGTGATTAGTGTCATATTTGATTGCACGTTGCTTGGTTCACACACTTTGAATCGCATGTTTAATCTAACTCGCATGTAGTCGATTTTGCATGTTAGGTTCATGTGTTGATTGTTTCTTTCCCTAGCTTGGTTAGGAATCAAATTTTGAGACTTCCGATTAGTGTAAACACGTTAGGCAGTAATTAAACAAGGTCAAGTGCCGAAATGGCACTAATTGGTCAATTAGTATAATCAAGTCCTTGTACCCATTGAATCTCTGGTTCGTAGAAGTGAAGCACTTCTCCCGTGCTTTACTTGGGTGACTAATTGACCCACCAAAAACTGATTAGTGGCAACTCTTAAATGAAATTGATTTGCATGTTAATAACTTAAATCTAAGTCGCGAATTGGTATGGACTTGGAAGAGCTCGAGTTAGGTTTAACTTAGTAATCCATTAGCCAAACCACGTAGGCGGCGGGGCCGGTTCGGTGAGGTCGTGACAAAAATCCATAGCTTTAAAAACTAACATTAATTATGATGATACAGATGAAGATGAAGATGAGGATGAAGATGAAGAATTGGCTCTAATGGTCAAGAAACCGATAAAGATGGCAAAGAAAGTGAAGATGAATAACTCAAAAAAGCAATTCAAAAATTCTGAGCCATCAAAAGCCAAGAAGCTAAACCTTCAAAAGAAATCAAGTGCCGAAGATGAAGAAAACAAGGACGTGATATGTTTCCACTACAAAAAGAACGGACACATAAAATCCAAATGTCCTCTTCTCAAAAAGAATAAAGGAAAGTATGAACGATATAAGAAGGCTTTCAAAGCTGAAACGTGGAGTGACTCAGATGATGATGAATGTGAACAAGAGTATGCCAATATTTCCTCGATGGCAAATTCAAACTCAGAATCAAGTCCTAATGAAGAAGATGAAGTAATTTCAAAATTCCTAAAATAGTTGTACATTATATTGATGAGTTAGTCTCTGTTAATAAAACTGCTTTCAAAAAAATTTCTATATTGAAAAAGGAGATTTTGACATTAAAAAGTACGACTCAAAACAAGGAAATTGATGAGTCAATTGCATATAAAAATGAATATTTAAAAAGGGAAAACAATCTTTTAAAACAGCAAGATATTTCATAAAAGGATAATATTGATTTTTTGCAAAAAGAATTTAATCTTATCAAGGAGAATAAAGAATTTCTTGATAAGAAAAATGATTTATTGAAAGAGGAAATTTTTTATCCGAAAGATATCTCTAAGGAAAGTTTTGATCGTATCACCAAAGAAAAAGAACTTCTGAGAAATAAAATTTTAATACACCCTCATTTGTCGAATTTCCTTTCTATGATTAGAAATCAATTCGAAAAACTTGTCCAAAAAATTCGTACAAATAATCGGCGTGAATTCTTTACATCTATTGCATATCATTTCTATCTTTTCATGGGATACTTCATGAAATTTCTTGCACCTATACTCCACAACAAAATGAAATTATTGAGCGCAAGCATGGACATCTTTTGGAAGTAACCCGAGCATTAAAATACCAAGCTTCCATTCTGGAAAATTTTTGGAGAGATCGTGTGATGACGGCAGCCTATTTGATTAATCGAATGCCAACTCAAATTCTTGAAGGTCGAACCCCTTTTGAGATGCTTTACGGGAAATAGCCAGAAATTGATCATCTTAAGGTATTTGGTTGTTTATGTTATGCAACGACTGTGGGCCCTCGGGATAAATGGATCCCTATGCCACTCAATGTATTTTCATGGGACATCCTTCTCTTTAGAAAGAACACTGAGTTATGGATATCTCTACAGGGCATTTCTTTATAAGCAGGGACATTATATTTCATGAGGATGTATTCCCTTTTCAGAAGAAGATATATTCATCCTCCTCATCATCCGACCACCGTCAATTTTTATCCGATGATGATTTATCGATAACTCCACAATATGTTCTCGTCGCACCAGAACCGTCTATGCCAATTATGAGAGAATCTTTGAGTCAAGCAGATGAATCACTAGCATTATCTGAGGATATTCATTCACCAATTGTGGCTTCATCTCCACCACAACTTACTCAAGAATCCTCCTCAGTACCTGAACAAGTACCAACTGAGCAACCTCGATGTTCAGGATGCAATATTCGTCCACCTACATAGACCAAAGACTACATATGCTCTGCATTGAGTTTTCCAGGTACACAATATCCTCTATCTTTGTATGTCTCATTTAGTCAGCTCTCGCCAGAACACATGTGTTGCATCAATCGCATTTCAAAAGAACAGGAGCCATCTTCATATAATGAAGCAGCACGTGATCTTTGATGGCAACATGCAATGGCAGTTGAACTCAACACCCTCATGGAAAATCACACTTGGGATATTGTTTCATTACCCCCCACATCGGAAGCCGATTGGCCATAAATGGGTATACAAAATCAAATTCAAGGCAGATGGTTCTATTGAACGATACAAGGCTCGCTTGGTAGCTAAAGGATTCACACAACAAGAAGGTTTTGATTATCGTGAAATCTTTTCTCCTGTTGCCAAAGAGGTACCTGTTTGTTCTTTCTTGTCCATTGCCACTATTCGTAATTGGCCATTGCATCTTATGGATGTGCACAATGCATTTCTTCATGGAAATCTAAATGAAGAAATATATATGGAACTTCCGCAAGAATTACGTAAGCAGGGGAAGTATCGAGTATGTCATCTCCGTAAATCCTTATATGGGCTTAAACAGGCTTTTGGGCAATAGTATGTCAAGTTCATTGCTGCACTAACAAATTCAGGTTTTTAGCATTCCAAACATGATTATGCCCTATTCACATGGACCGTAGGTACTTTATTAATTTATTTGATGATATTTGTTGATGATATACTATCATTGGGAATAATGACTCTCATGTTGCGAAATTCAAAGAATATTTGCATTCAACTTTCCACATTAAGGATTTGGGACCTCCCAAATATTTTATTGGGATTAAAATTGCTCGATTTGACAAAGGAATCAACCTGAGTTAGTGAAAATTCATCTTGGAAATTGTTTCAAAAGCAAGAATATCTGGATGCAAACCAACTCTTATACCAATTGAACAGAATGCCAAGCTGACAGCACATGAATATGATATGTGTTCATCTTTTTCTATCAAGGATCCATTGGCATATTAACGACTTGTTGGAAAATTAATATATCCTACCATGACAAAACCTGACATATGTTATACAGTGCAAACACTTAGCCAATTTCATGCATAGCCCGAAACAATGCTATATGAATACAGCATTAAAGGTTATAAAATATTTGAAGGGATGCCTAGGACTTGGTATGTTCTTGTCTTGTGACTGCAACATGAATATGATAGCTTACTGTGACACAAACTATACTACTTGCCCAATGACTAAGAGATCCATCACTGGTTTTTGCATCAAATCGGGAAGATCATTAATTTCATGGAAAACAAAGAAACAGTCGACAATATCAATATCATCAGCCGAATCAGAGTATCAAGTTATGGTAAAAACTGTTTGCGAAATAGTTTGGCTACGAGGACCACTATCAAACCTTGGAATGCAAGTTGGTGGATCAAGTGAACTATTTTGTGACAATGATGCCGCACTTAAACTAGTGGCACATCGAGTCTACCATGAGAGAACAAAACATATAGAATTGATTGTCATTTTGTTCGGAACAAAATTCGAGAAGGGATCCTCATGACAAAAGGAATTGGAACTATAGAACAGCCTGCAGATATTTTCACTATGACACTATGTTAAAGACAACATACATACCTACTGAGCAAGTTAGGTGTTCTCGACATATATAGGCCACTAGCTTGAGAGGGAGTGTTGGAAATATGATTTGATTATGATTGTATCGCCGATCTCAATTACGGACTAATTGATCCAAAGTTTTTTTTTTTTTTTGGTAAGGGCTAATTGATCCAAAGTTGTGATCCATGTATATTATTTCCAGTTTTTTTTCTCATTTTTTTACATTATAAATAGATTAATGTACATGTATACAAATCATATCAATACAATACATTTTTTCTTCAATTTCCTTTTGGTTTCTGTCAAGATAGGTTCTAGGTTCCAAAAATTAGGAAACTTATTTCGGCGGGCGGATTCCAAATTCTACGTAGAACCTATAACCCAGAACAAGTTTTTATGTTTTTCTTGGTCTGTTTCTTCACGCAATCCTAATGTATTCCATGGCTTCAGATGATGAGTGTATAATCTAGAACTACTAATCTGAGCTTCGATTTTATGACTAAGACTATTTCTTGTGTATCTAAATATGTTGTGATCAGTGGATTGTAGCAGCAAGTGATGATCATAAAATGCGATGTTTAACTATAATCGTTCAATTAATAATACATGTGGAACCTAATAGACCCTAAAACTTGTGACAGAGAAGTTTCTAGGTTCCAGGGTATGCGGGGTAGGTTTCATATTCCAAAAAATGAGGAACTTGTTCCAACGAGTAAGTTTTAGGTTTTAGATGGAACTTCTACGAAACCTAAAACTGTTCACTCCTAATAACCACTGTTGTTAAATTGATTTTGTTTAGGGAATCAATAGTTTAAATCTATGAATGGATGGAGAATCGAATTGTCCTAAAATTAATTCATAATTATGTACAATTTCTATTTAAAGTAATATAAGTCATAAAAATTTTGCATCAGAATTATAATTTAGGGAAAAGAAATTTCAGTTTCGAGTACACGTTCTCATTCTTATGCAAAAGAAAATATAATTTCATAAATATTTTTTTCATATGAAAATTACATTCAAATATCAATCATAAATATTTTATCTATCTGGCCTCTTAAGGTAGAAGTTCTCCATGAGGCACAGAACAATAAGATTCTGGTTAGGATATAAATTAATCGGTTAAAAACTATATTTTTAGTGTTTTCTCTAGCTTGCTTGGCTGCTTTTAAGTTGCGATAAATACATCGTACACATAAAATATGATAGAGTGATATAATCCAATAGATAAACATAATAAAAAAATGAATCATTGATAGACACTTTTTAAATCATAGATTGGTTAGTGAATTTGCTTGCGAATTAGAATATTAAAAATGTGCGAAATTGATCTGTAATGTTAAAGCCTCAAGTCAAATCAAATTATACTATTATAGTAATTACAATTATCGTAGCACACCTTTCTGCTTCCTCAACCAGGCTAATGATTGGATTTTTTTTTAGATAATTGTTCAAAAAGTCATAAAACTAATATATATCGGTCAATTCAATCCTAGACTTTTTAATTTAACCAATTTAATCTTAAACATTTTTAACGAATTGCTAATGTAGTCCTTTCGGCTAGTTTACGTGGCGGTGTAGTCTACACCAGCCGTCCTAGAAGGCACAATCATTGATTGACCATATCACAAATCTGATCGAATCAGTTCTGTGCTACATATGTATCGGGCTTGTCTTTAGAATATTAAATTTCAAACCTGTCTATTGATTCATAATTGGAGGCGTTCATCCGCCAATTTATCGTTGGTCCTTTAATTTTCTTAGCAATTCCTATCAACATCAGTCCGGCCAATCCATGATTGAAATGGAATGTGGGGACTTGCATTAACATCACGTAAAAAGCATAAGTTAAATTAAACTCACCCGAATTTGATGTCCACAAGGTCCGGCTATTCAGGATATGATAACTTTTGTTAATCGATACTCAATAACAAGTCCAATTGATTCACTCCCCTTGAGTTAGAAAACAAACCATGGCTGATGGGTGAAGTAGTCTACTTATTCTGACTGATACTTATTTAAACTTTTAGAGATGTTATTATGATCGAGTAAAAGCGATATACCGAAAATCACTCTGCATTCCAGTAAAGTTTTATATTCAACAAGGATGACTGCTTTCATGCGACAATTAAAGTCACAAGGGAATATTCAGCATGCATACACGGAACACGCGAAAAGTGAATAAAAAGAACAGATGATTTCAGAATTTTACAATTGCGAAATGCCAAGGTTGGAGTTACCGATACTTTCAACATTTTGATTTTCGTGTTTAGCAATAACATTGCATTTTTTTGTCTTTTACGTGAGCTAAAACATTAAATGAACTAATCGATCTCCTCCCCCAATTAATTAAGGTAGGCGGGGGAAATGCTTGCCCAATTATCAAGGAATAGTTTAAATCAACAATAGTTTAAACCCTAAACCCCTAACCCTTAAACCCTAAACCCTACAAAACCCTAAATCCTAAAAAATCCTAAACCCTACAAAACCCTATACCCCAAGCCTGAAACCCCCAACCCAAAACTCCAAACCCTCAACCCGCAACTCGCAGCCCTCAACCATCAACCCCAAACCCTAGATCCCATTCCCCTCAACTCTAAACCTCTAAACCCCTAAGCCCTAAGCCGTGAAGCCGTAAGCCGTAAGCCGTAAGCCGTAAGCCGTAAGCCCCAAACCCCAAATCCCAAGACCCCAAAATCAAAAACCCCAAAACCCAAACCCCCATACCATGAACCTTGAACCCTAAAATCCTAAACCCAAAACCAACCCCAAAACCCCAAACTGTAAACCCCCAAACCCCCAAAGCCACAAGCCCCAGGCCGTATGCCCCCAGCCCCAAACCCCAAAATCTCTAAACCCCGAAACCCAAAACCCCAACCCTCAACCCTAAATCCCAAAACCCGTAAACCCTAAGCCCTAAAACCCTAGGCCCTAGGCCCAAGCCCTAAGCCCTAAGCCGTAGGCCCAAGCCTTAGGCCCTAAACCCTAAGCCCTAAGCTATTAGCCTTTAGTTTACTTCTTTATACTCTTCCTTTAGTGAGATCAACTTATTTGGGCTGTTTGTTTTCACATTCTAAATGCAAAAAATATACTTATTGACTTTCCTGCCAAGAGGAAAGAAATTAGATTTGATTTGATAAATTTGACATAAACTTGCATGATTGCAAACCCTTAGATCCTAAGCCACAAACCCTAAATCCTTACCCTTATCCGTAAACCATAAACCTCCAAGCCCTAAACCCATTAACCCTCAAAGCTAATCCCGTAAGCCCCTAAGCCCGAAAGCCCAAACCCCACACTCCAAACCCAAACACCAAACTCAGACCCACCCCCCCCCCCCCTCAACCACCAACCGCATTAAAAAGACGACTTCCCTCCATCCCTGTGCAAGTTAAACCCATGTGTAACCTTAAATGTCCTTCGGAAGTTTCGCAGATACTCAGTAAGGTCATAATAACAATAGTAAACTAAATAATAATAATGGACATCCATTTCACGTGTAGGGAAAGTACCAACTTCCAGCTATTTTTTTGCTACTCATATCAGTCACATTCACCAGGAACAAGCTCATCGAAGAACTCCTTGTACCAATCAAAACCATGACTGAACCTAATAATTCAGTTCTAGTGCTTATCTGCATCCTCTTTTTGTCCACTACTGTGTTTGTTTCGTTTTGCCGGAAAAAGTCCAGGTTACACCAGCGTCCTTGGGACCCTCCGAATGGCTGACATTTGGCAACAAGTTCAATCTCAGGAAGATGCCTCATCGAACACTGGCTGGCCTCTTATTGATATGGTTTTAGTCCACCCAGAAGTAGGAAAAAGATAGCCACTACCGATGCTACTTACCTATAGTTCCACCGAGTTGATTGACGCAAACATCTGCCGGGCCTTCTTGACCCCTGCCTAGAGCACAAGGTTGGACACAACACTACCATGGTCCAAATTTGAGGGGGGGCTAGAAGGCCCTTCAGTAACCCCCGAAGTGGGCCGGTAAGGTGGCCCATCAATGTCAATTCTCCCCAATTCTTTCTCTCTTCTTTTCTTTCTTTATGTACAAATTTTTGGTATTTTGATGTGGAATTGTGCCGCATCTTAAAAAGAATGAAACTGTTGAAAAGATGTTAGGTAAACTGTTTTGGGTTAATATCACGAAAATTTCTAACTGGTACACTTGTGATAATTTTATCTCGAATTAATTTTTTGACCATAAAAAATTCTAAACCAGTATATCTGTGATAAATTTACCCCGAACTATTTTTTTTACCACAAAAAACCCAACACTTGTATACTTGTAACAATTTTACTCCAAACTAATTTTTTGATCACCAAAAATCCAAAACTAGTACACCTGTGATAATTTTATCCCAAACTAATTTTTTAACTACTAATAATCCAAAACTAATACATTTATGACAAATTTACCCTCCGTTAGCGTTCATTAAATTGAATTAATATCATAAAAAATCACAAATTGATAAACTTGTGACAAACAGATGGGTAAAACTCCAAACTGGTACACCCGTCAATTATCACGTGTCATCAAACTTAGCAATTTGACAGTAAAATTTAACAGAAATTAATGGGGGTAAAATTGTTATAAGTGTATCAGTTTGGAATTTTTTGGTAGTCAAAAAATTAATTCGGGGTAAAACTATTACAGATATACCAATTGCACTCAACTCATCCTCAAAACTCAGAAACTCTCCATCAACCACTTTGATCTCCGTGGATTGATATCCGTGGACTGCAGTAGCAAAACTCAGGGCACGCACCCATTAGTTAATGAAGCAGCTCCTCGTCGTCATCGTGGGTTGTTGAAGCAGTAGTGGGTGATGTGGGTCTCCCCTGCAGTTGTAAGGTGCACCAAGAGGCTCCTCTGTTCATCCTCCTCCTTCCCCAAACCCAAGTTCCTCTCTGCCTCCGCCTGTCTCCTCGACTCCTACCTTACCGAAGTTCTACCATTCGACTCTCCCGCTTCCGTTGCCGCCGCAGTGAACCAGCTTAAGCACCATCCCGACCCCGATCTCACCTTCTCCTTCTTTCTTCACCTGGATTCGTGTGGCTTCCCTCTCGACCAGTTTGGGGTCTGCGCCTATACTGCAGTCCTTCGTGGTCTTTGCGCCGAAATGAAGTTGGAAGAGGCAGAGCAAGTCCTCGTCGATATGGAAGAGCACGGCATTGTAGCTGATGTCTACTCCTATGCTGCCTTGATTCATGGCCATTGCAAGAGTTTCAATTTGCCGCGAGCCCTGGCTCTGCACGATTATATGCTGTCAAAAGGTATCAAGTCCAACTGCGTTATCATAAGCACCCTTCTCCAGTGCTTCTGCGATATGGGCATGCCTCATGAAGCAGTGCATCAGTTTAATGAGTTTAAAGAGTGGGGCATTTTTCTGGATGAGGTTACATACAATATTGCTGTCGTTGCTCTGTGCAAGCTGGGCCGAGTGGAAGTGGCAGCAGAGTTACTTGAAGAGATGAAGGGCAAGCGGATGGTTCTTGATATCGTGCACTACACAACTTTAATCAATGGCTACTGTCTCCGGGGCGACATTTACAATGCATTGGATGTGCTCGAGCAGATGAAGAAGAGAGGTTTTCAGCCTGATATTGTCACTTACAATGTACTTGCCCACGGATATTCTCAGGCAGGACTTGTGAATGAGGCGCATGAGCTTCTAAGACATATGGACGCTTGCGGTGTGAAACCTAATGTTGTCACGCACAACCTGATAATTGAGGGCTTATGTATTTCAGGTAAAGTCAAGGAAGCTGAAGTGTTTTTCTCTGGCCTGCAAGAGAAGAGAAGACAAAATAAAGCTGCCATGTTCAGGGGGTATTGCCAAGCCAACCATTCGAGAAAGGCCTTTAAACTTTTCATGGAGTTAGCAGAAGCAGAAAAAAAGTCAGTAAAGAAAAATTCCTGCTTCAAATTGCTAGCTAACCTTTTTGTTGAAGGTGATGATGTTATGGCTCGTAAATTACTCAACAAAATGTTGGATCTGGACATGGAACCTACTGGAATGATGCACAGTATTTTGATGGCTGCTCTTTGCAAAGCTGGCGATATGATAAATGCGCAGTGGTTGTTTGATAGATCAGTGGAGAAGGGATCAACCCCTGATGTTGCCACTTATACGTTAATGATGGATGGATACTTTCATGCAAATCGCTGGCGGGAAGGGCTTGATCTTTTCCATGAAATGAAGAATAGAGGGGTCGAGCCTGATGTAATTGCTTATACAGTGTTACTTGATGGTTATTCAAAAGTAGATCTTCGAAGAAAATGTTCCCTTCACGATAGAAGCAAAACAAAGAAAGTAACAGGGGATTCCGGAGCAAATAATGTCATCAAAATGCTTTGGCTGGAGATGAAAGACAAAATAGCACCTGATGTAATTTGTTATACTGTTTTGATTGACAGGCTTTGTAAGCCTGGCAACATTGAGGAAGCTGAGGATTTATGGAGGGAAATGATTGGAACTGGGTTTCAGCCAGATGTGGTAACTTACACATCTCTTATATCTGGCTGCTGTAGTAGGGGAAACATGGAAAGGGCTGAATATCTTTATAAAGAAATGTTGTATAAGGGAATAGTACCTGATATGTGGACCATCTCTGTTTTAGAGTCTGCTGAACTTCAAACCTGAAAAGTGTAGACACTGAGGCAAGTAAGTGACGAAATCAAAGAGAAACTAGGTGCTGATCTCATAGTGCTTAAGGTACAATGTGGTATATATAGAGTATCTGTTCTTGTGTCTGTTGTCAAAGCATATAATTAACTCATTTAGAAGTGGAATATGGATTTCACAGCTGCCAAGAGCGAGAGCAGAGCGTCTTTCCTTAAATTTGCTATGAGTACTCAATAGAGAGCAGAAGCTTCTTGCTTGTTCGTGGAAATGCTGGTATGCCTTGGCTTCTTTCACGGATTTAAATCAGGCAATGCATAATCTGTGCATTATTTCTTTGCTGGCTCATGTATCTTTTCTCTCTAGATGAATGAGATTAAAATACTTGTGTTGGAGGAAGTATATTGTATCCTATTTGAAAAGTATTTCTAGTTCCGATAGCTTATGTTATATTATTATAGTAAATGTACATCCAACCCCTCTCTTTGGTTACATTAGTTGTCTTGTGCCCAAGGGTGGGTTTGGCCTTGTTTTTCCCCCAACTGTTGGCTCCAACATAGAGCTAGAAGTCAAAATTGTTAAAATCATATCGTACGTGTATATGTTCATATGAATTGGCTATAAATACAAGAAACTTATTATGTGTTTTTAGACCACAAGTACTTTTGTGGCATGTTTTTCAAGATTTGAGGTGTTCAATATGGAAATTTTCGTTATTGCCTATTCTCTGATTAGAAAACCTACAGTTTGCCCCTTTTTAGATTGTTTATCACTTCAGTATGGTTAATGGCAAGCTCTATAAGCCATATTGTTATATCTGGCTTGATTTTGCTTCTAGAAACAATAGATGGATTAATAAAATTTTCCTTGACGGGACATGTTGGTTTTTATATAAGAAGGGATGTGGGTTTATAATTCCTCTGAAAGACGGAGGACGTTATGTAAATTAAGACCTTCTGACGTTGCCTCCAGTGGGAATTTAACTGCTGCAATACTCTCCGTCAGTTTTTACTGTTCATGTCTAAGCATAGTGCTGTAGCTTTGGATCAGCTTCCCCAGAAAGGACGAATGAATAATTTCATTTTCCATGTTCTGTATATACTTTGAAAGCTCTTGCTGTCCTGATGTCATGGCAGATCTCTGCAACTTGTTGATCGAAGGAATATTTGGTAATTTCAAACCATTTGGACTGCTTGCGGAATTATTGGGTCAAGAGTTGGAAAGTAGTGCATTTTAGATGGTCGCTTATCTTTTTTTTAAGTTGGCGAGGTAAGTCTTTGTACATGTACTTGACGTGCACACTTGCACTTCCTTATCGAGCACATGTGCACTCTTTGCTTCTCTGCCCATGTTCTCAAGAATTTTCTCCTAGCAATGGAGTAAAAGGTTGATTGAAATTGTTTCTTAGATGGATTTGGACCTCGGAAATTACGAAAGATTTCTTCATATCACTTTAAATTGTGATAATAACATAATAACTAGAAAAATCAATTAGGTATGCAACTCATTGCATGTTGTGTATGGATGTCGTTGATAATCAAGCAATGCACCTCCCTAAATTTAACATATTTCTTGGTGTTTTAACAATCAGTTCTTGACAAGGAGAGAAGAGGTGATTATCTTGGAAAGACTGTCCGGGTCTATTAGACAATTTGATCTTATAAAAGTTAGAGCTTGGCAACTATTGCTACTCTTATTCAACTTGACTTAGCATTGTCCGTGGTTTACTTTTCCGTTCACTTTCAGGTTTTTGTAGTGCTGGGTTCATTATAGTTTTAACCAGATTTTGTGGTTTTCTTGGCTGTTCCACACATTACGGACGCCATTCAAAAGTGGATAGAATGTGCAGCCATGATACCGGTCAACGGTCAAGAAGGCCCAGCAGATGTTTGTGTCATTGAGCTCAGTGGAACTATAGGTAAATAGCATCGGTAGTAGCTATCTTTTTCCTGCTTCTGGGTGGACTAAATTCATATCAATGCAGGGGATATCGACTCTATGCCATTTATTGAGGCGCTTGGTCAATTCTCTTACCGAGTAAGTAAGGTTACGCCATGTTTCATATAAGTAAAACTGCTTGAGAGTTTTTGGAAAAACATTGTTGTTTACCCACCTAAATATTCTTGCAGGAGCTGGTCATTTGTGCTTGATTCATGTCAGCCTTGTTCCTGTACTCAATGTTCTTGGTGAACAGGTATCTTTGTTAGAATCAATTTGTCAATTGACTGATTTCTTAAGATGCTAGATATGGATTCAGTAACTAAAAGTGTTCCTGAATTTTTCCCTTAGCATGCTAACCATAGCCTCTATGATACTGTCCTGCAGAAAAAAAAGCCTACCCAGCATAGCATCCGAGGTCTTAGAGGCCTGGGTTTGACCCCAGATATTCTAGCTTGTAGAAGTGCAAAGGTTTGCCTTATCTATCACTTCTTAACTTCTTTTAATAATTGTGCTGATAGTAAACTAAAGTTGTAAGGTCATATGTCACAGGCGCTTGGTGAGAATGTTAAAGGAAAGCTGTCTCAATTTTGCCATGTGCCTGTATTGCTCTTAAATGGTTATAACTTTGTTGGCCTTTTTTGACCAATCATAAATCATTTCTAAGCAACTTGATTCCAGGTAGAAAACATTGTGACTCTGTATGATGTCCCAAACATTTGGCAGATTCCTTTGCTGCTAAGGGTAAGTAGTTTGAGAACTTTAAAATTCCAACCATTCGCCTTCTATATTTGTTTCATAGCAAAAGGCTCAATATAGCTTCTTCATACCTTTTTTCAACCCCTCATAATAGGACCAAAAGGCACATGAAGCAATTCTGAAGCAACTGAACCTTATGGGGTATGTGGTCTGAATCGATTCTCCCTTGCCTTCGGTGTTTTCATTCAACAGAGAAATGCCTGCCCCTTTGTTCTGCTTTCTTGGGGATCACTCAACATGTCGCCATTTCTTTCTGGCTTTGCAAGGAACCCAGAGTTGGAGAAATGGAATGTTCGTACAGAAGTTTATGGCCAGTTGTGTGATCTGGTAGGCCTTGAACTTCTTTTTGGTCTGTTTTGGCTTATTTATCCATGTGATATCAGTTGTTATGCTTTTATTTTGTGCACGTTGCAGGTACGAATCACTATGGTAGGAAAATACACAGGGCTGTCAGATTCTTATCTCTGTCTTGAAGGGGAGATTGGCTCACTGAAGAGTCATATTTTTGCAGGCATTTTGTATTATATGTCTCTTGGACGATTCTGCAATGCTTGTGATTTGATTACTTGCTTTAATGCTTTTCCTTTTATTTTGGTTCTTGCTGGTTGGGTTCACATTTTACCCCTCAAGTCTGATGCAACCACTTTAGTAGTGTGATTTGATTACTCGGGTTATATGGCAGGCTCTTTTACATGCTTCTGTTGCCTGCCGAAGGAAACTTATTGTAGACTGCGTTCCTGCAAGCGACCTGGTGGATATTACTTGGAAAGAGGTAGAGCATAGTTAGATTGTATACAATCAATAGACAATAGTCCTTAACTACTAAGTTTTCCTAGCAGTCTCCTGAGGCGTATAAAGATGCATGGGATTCGTTGAAGGTACATTTAGTTTTGTAGTTTACTAGCCTTTTGGCCCAATAGGCAGTTTTAATTGCCTCATTTGCTGATAATTTCTAGTTCCATGATTGCAACTGATTGAACAACTGAACTGTTTTTCGTGCACAGGGTGCTGATGGAGTGCTGTTTCGGGGAGGGTTTGTTTTGTTGATAGTGGAGTGCAAAGGAAGATCCTCGCAGCAAAGCATGCAAGAAAAAATAATGTCCCTTTCTTGGGCATTTGCTTGCGAATGTAAATTGCTGTCATAAGGTTTGCAAGATCTGTGTTGGGTTTGCATGAACCAAACAGCACGAAATTTGATCCTCAGACAGAGAATCCTTATGTCATATTTATGCCAGAGGCGTGCGGTACTTCTACAATATTTTACTAAAGATGATGATCATGCTTATCATTTGTTTCGCGGAAAATGATATGGAAAATATTTTTCTAAAAATAATCGCTTATATTACTTTCAAAAATATATGAATGAAAAATACTTTTATTATCCACGAAAATGTTTTAACATAAATTGTTATCGATAACGAATAGATTTCTAATCGACTAACTATTTTAAGCGATAAAAAAGATTCTTTTGAGGAAAATATTTTTCACATCATTCATTTTTCGTGAAATAAATGGAATTCTTAATTTACTTTTTATCCATTCATGGGCTAGATTTATTAGGTTCCAAAGACTCACTTGGGAGGGACGATGCACTTAGGATCAAGAATGACTTATCTAGGAATATCGATTTTGTTGGAGTGTAGTTTATACTCTCCCTCGACGGGAAGGCACAGACGTCCAACTCTCTAGTGAGCAGGCGGAATCATCAGGATGTAAAATTATTTTTAGATGACATTCCCTCTCACCAAGGAAGAGAAAAATATAGTGGGAATTGGGGATACAGAACGTGCGAGTACCGGCACGTTAAAATGAGGAATTCATCCGTGGAGCTCGCTCCACAAATGGGACAGGCCTAAATTGTTCCTTTGGATGGATGAGGAATAAAAAATGGATTGGGTGTACCCGATCTGCAACAGTTGTCATGATGGGCCAATTTGCTGGTGCAACTAATTCTGTGCTCATAATACCTAAATCTATTTCCTACAATGAAACGACGAGCGACTGTGTTAGGTGAGGGAGTATCTTGCACAAATCTTCGATGGTTGAGTTGTCTGTTTTAACAATTGTATTGTTTAAAGTGTCTTTGAGTGCCGTTGCTCACTAAAGTGAAGAAATATCGTTTGGTTGAAGATATAATGTTTCTTTCCTTCGTTTGACGGCTTGCTATTAGTTTTAATTTATGAATCAACGTTTTTTTTATCGAACAATTATGAATCAACTTATGCAGTATAATTGCTTATTGCTTTTTGCCATTATGATCATGAGAAAAAAAGTCGTAAAATCTAAATGAAATCATTCTGTTTGATTGCTGCTTGAAGTATGACTAAGAAAGGGTATCTTGGGCCTCCTTGTCTGTGTTCATCTGACTGTCTTCTACTAAAAGTTATTTAAAGATTTGTGCTTTGCATAACCAAGAAGCTTCACTCGATCTCTAAGGCTATTAAAATGTAGGGATATTCTCCAACGCAAGTACGTGGAAGCAGAATGCGCTGGCTTGATTCATTGCTACGGTGTGTTTTATGGTTTGTTGAACTAGTTCAGTGTTTTACCGGCTCCAATTGTCTACGGTGGAGATCATTTTATGCAACTGAGGACAATGCACGTAAGGCCAACTATAGTAGAAAATATTTGGTGATTGCAAAGTCCCGCATCAATCGCTGATGTAGCATGCGTTTTTTCCTCATGTTCAATGATCAGTTGACATGTGTTGGCTGAGGTAGAATAAAAAAATAAAAGTCTCATTTTTTCTATTCCTCTCCGACCACCATCTCAACCCTTTGCGGCGTCACTTGCTATCAGCCCAAAGCTACACCACCATCTAGCTACGCCCATGGCCGCAAGCTTTGCACATCCATCCACCAACGTCAACGACATTGCAATGAGCCGCGAGTAGAATTTGTCCATCCACTGACGGCAATGACCAATGACTGCAAGTAACAAAGTCCAGATCTGTCCGTCATGGCTGTAGATCCGCTCACAACTGCAAGCAACAAAAGCGAGCGATGAAGTCCAGATCTAGTCTCCACAATAACAATTGCAAGCAACAAAGTCCAGACGGCTCGCAGTTGTTGCCGGTGGACTGGAGTCATCCCTCCAAATCTGTTCTCGTCCATGGCCACAAGCCTAGCTCGTCTACGGCTTGTGAAGCGACTCGTCCACAAATTTGGCAACCATAGCTTGTCCATGGCCGTGAGCCTTGATTGCGAGCTCAAGATCTGTTGTCACGTATTAGTGTTTGTATATGCAAAACAAAATTGTTCGACAAACCTTAAATGAGTAATCCGAATTTGACAAATGATCCAAGCCCAACTGATGCAGCTAGGGGACTGGCAGACCCGTTATGCGACTGGACGAACCGGCGGGCTTGAAGTCAACGATGTCGGATTGCGCTTAAATTTGGTCGGCTGAAGCGAAACGGCGTGCTGATCAATACCCATAGCCTTCGGCTATGTCTAACGATGGATTTTCGCCATTGAGGGTCGTTTATATGATTTTTTTAATTATTTTAGTAATTTTCGAATTAAGGGTATTTTTGTAATTTTTGCACTTTTTTGTCATTAGGGTTAACACCCTTTATAAGTTCGTTTTTAGGGTTTTGAGAGGTAGTAGTTTTTTGATGTTTTGAAAACTTATCGATTGTTAATCGATTGAGAGAATAATTTGTTCCTCGATATCGTTTCGATTCTTCTGTTTAGCCTAATTTCTATTGCGCTTCAGTACCAATTGGTATCAGAGCACAGGTTGCTTGAATCAATGGCTGAACAGAATCGCGATCGTGGACGGCGGGCTCGTGGTGGCCGGGGGCGTGGAGGCGTTTCTGAAACAGACAACCAACCGCGTCTAAGAGATCTGCAAGACGTAGAAATTGAAGAACAGAGAAGACGAATCCAGGATTTGAAGCAACAACTTGCGGAGGCGAGGTTGGGCGTTCAATCCGAAAAAGAAGCAGAATATGAGAATCCATCCGATGATGAAGAGGAGGACGTAAACCCTTTCGGGGTTCTGAACCAGGAGCGGAATCAAGGAGTACAACCTAGAAATCAGCGCTCTTCGCAAATTTTAGGGATGAAGATCGAAATTCCCGAGTTTAATGGTAAGGCTCATCCTGATGAGTTTATTGACTGGTTGCATGCGGTAGAATGGATTTTTTATCTTAAAGACATAACTGAGAGGCAAAAAGTGAAGTTAGTGGCTATTAGTCTACGAAAACATACTTCAATTTGGTGGAAACACGTGAAAAAGCAACGTGCTAAAGAGGGGAAGCTGAAGGTGGATCGCTAGGAAAAGATGAAAAAGTTATTGCAGAAAAACTTTTTGCCTACCCATTATAGGCAAGAGGCGTTTATCGAGTATCATAACGTCAAGTAAGGTGATAAAACAGTTGAGGAGCTTACAGAAGAATTTGATCGCTGGCGGATGCGTTGTGATGTGGTGAAAGAAGACGAGCAGACGATTGCACAATATCTAACAGGGCTACGATATGAGATATCTGATGTCGTCCAATTACAGCAGTATTGGACATACAAGGATGTGTGCAGATTAGCCCTAAAGGTGGAGGGGCAATTTAAAAGAAAGAGCAGTAATTCTAAATGGTCAGGCAGCAGTTTCAAGTGGTCAGATAAAGAATCCCAAGGAAAAGTGGGAACATTTGGAGTAAATTCGACACCGGTCACAATTAAGGATGTGAGTTCTAAACCTGCATCCAACAAGGGGCAGAATAGTGTTGGAACTAGCAGGGGAGGAACTACAGCCAAGTGGTATTTCAAGTGTTAGGGATTCGAGCATTTTGCTGCTGATTGTCCGAACCAACATATTGTGACGCTTGTTGATAATCTGGTCTTTGATGAAGGTCCAATTTATGATGAATCTGAAAGCGAAGAAGAGGATGCAGATGCGGAATAGGAAGGAATTATATATGCTGATTATGGTGAATCCCTAATCGCTAGAAGAATATTAAATGTTGCTGTAGCGGATGATGAATCGTGGCTTAGACATAATATTTTTCATACTAAGTGCATTAGTAGAGGAAAAATATGCAGCATGATAATAGATGGTGGGAGTTGCGAGAATGTGGTGTCCACGACTATGGTGAAAAAGTTGGGGTTGAAAACAGAACATTATCCTCAACTATACATGTTGTCGTGGCTTAGAAAAGGGAACGAGGTGAAGGTGAGCAAAAGATGTCTTGTACAATTTTCGATTGGAAAATATTACATCGATAAGGTGTGGTGTGACGTAGTCCCAATGGATGCTTGCCATATTTTATTGGGGAGGCCGTGGTAGTTTGACAGAAAAACGCAGCAGGATAATTTCAGAAATACTTATACCTTCAAGAAGGATGGCCGAACCATTACTCTAGGTCCTTCAGATTTGAGAAAGGAAGTGAAGAATAATCTACTGTCCAAGTCAGAATTTCTAGAAGAGGTAGTGAATACGCCTGAGTTTTTTGCCATTGTAGTGATGGAGCGAAATCCTGACAGTCCTGAAATTCCTACCCAAGTTCTGCCCTTGCTTGAAGAGTCTGTTGATGTCATACCGGAAGAGTTACCACCTGGATAGCCGAGTGAGCACAATGTTTCTGGAACTTTTAATGTAGCAGATTTGTCACCTTACTACACTGAAGAGGAAGAAGACCCTAAAGAGATTGATGACAATGAAGACGAAGCAGATTTGAGGACGAATCTTTCTCTAACAGGGGAGGATGATGTACCTAGGGGATTGGCGGACCCATTATGCGACTGGACGAACTGGCGGGCTTGAAATCAACGATGTCGAATTGAGCTCAAATTTGATTGGCTGAAGCGAAACGGCGTACTGATCAATATCCATAGCCTTCGGCTATGTCTAACGATGGATTTTCGAGATTCGGGATTGTTTATATGGTTTTTTTAAATTATTTTAGTCATTTTCGAATTAAGGGTATTTTTATAATTTTTACATTTTTTTTGTCATTAGGGTTAACACCCTTTATAAACTCATTTTTAGGGTTTTGAGAGGTAGTAGTTTTTTGATGTTTTGAAAACTTATCGATTATTAATCGATTAAGAGAATAATTTGTTCCTCGTTATCGTTTCGATTATTCTGTTTAGCCTAATTTCTATCGCGCTTCGGCTATGTCTAACGATGGATTTTCGAGATTCGGGATTGTTTATATGGTTTTTTTAAATTATTTTAGTCATTTTCGAATTAAGAGTATTTTTATAATTTTTACATTTTTTTTGTCATTAGGGTTAACACCCTTTATAAACTCATTTTTAGGGTTTTGAGAGGTAGTAGTTTTTTGATGTTTTGAAAACTTATCGATTATTAATCGATTAAGAGAACAATTTGTTCCTCGTTATCGTTTCGATTATTCTGTTTAGCCTAATTTCTATCGCGCTTCGGCACCACCAACAAATTCACGTTGTGTCCTTAAGACAATTTGTCCCCTCTTTCGGTACTCAAGGTTATTGAACATTTGCCTCCCAGGATAGAATGGATCGCATTTCCAATGAAGTGGTACTTCTTCAAAGGAAACCCTCGAACGCAAGTTTGCGGAATAATCGCACGAATGACAATGATGAAGAACGATGATTATGCGAAAAATGGCTCACGGGGCTAGAGAATACCGAGAATGCAAAAATATATGTTCGGAAAAAAAATGTGTAGAGAGTGTCGGGAAAATGTCTCACAAGAAAATAAGAATGCCATTAAGAGTCACTATTCCGATCAGAACAGTTTGGTTATATATAGCGAAAATGAAGAGTTGCGAGCAATGAAGACTCGCTTAAACCGAAGCAATTTTCATTCGGGCCGTGAACAGTCGCGACTTGAACCAAAGCGGTTTTTCGTTCGGGCTGTGAACAGTCGCGACTTGAACCAACGCAATTTTTCATTTGGGCGAACCTAACCTCACGAACAGACATGTTTGTTTGTCCAAAATAAATAAATAAATAATTTCTAACAAAACGTGTCTGTTTGGGAAAAAATAAAAACTGATGGAATGGACCCGAGCCTAGTCCCGAGCCGAACCGAGCCTGTCGGATGGACGGCGGCGGCGGCGCGCGCGCAGAGGGGAGCCGATATTCACCTGTTACTAGAATTACATCTATAAGGATGCTAATTGCCATAACAGCAGTGTATAGGCTTGAAATCCTTCAAATGGACATTAAAACGGCTTATCAAGTCACTCTATGGATTGAAACAAGCACCAAAACAATGGCATGCTAAATTTGACCAAGTCATGTTATCGAATAGTTTTAAGATTAATGAGTGTGATAAATGTGTATATATTAAGACCACTCATAATGGTTTTGCTATTTTGTGCTTGTATGTAGATAACATGCTTATAATGGGTAGCGATAGTGCAGTTGTCAATACGACCGAACAAATGCTCACAAGTAAATTTGATATGAAAGATATGGGGGTCGCAGATATTATTTTAGGAATTAAAATCCACAATATATCTGGAGGATTAGCTCTATGACAGTCTCATTATATTGAGACGATTCTTGGAAAGCACAAGAATCTAGACATTATACCAATAAAGACTTCGATAAATGTTAATTTACATCTTTCAAAAAACACTGGTGAAAGCAAAGCTCAAAATGAGTATGCTAGTATACTAGGCAGTCTAATGTATGTCATGAACTGTACTAGGCCAAACATAGCTTGTGTTGTGAGTAAGCTAAGTCCATTTACAATTAGTCCAAATGAAAATCTTTGGAAAGCTATGAAACATGTATTGGGCTATTTGAAGCACACTAAAAATTATGCTTTGAACTACACAGAGTATTCAGCGGTACTTGAAGGATACTATGATGCAAATTGGATAACCGGCACAAGAAACACAAAATCTACAAGCGGGTATGTATTTATACTTGATGGGAGAGCAGTGTCTTGGAAGTTATCTAAACAAACTTGTATTGAAAGGTCTACTATGGAAGCAGAATTCATTGCTTTGGATAAGGCCGGTGAAGAAGCTGAGTGGCTTTGAAATTTCCTAGAAAACATTCATAATTGGTCTAAACCAATGCCAGCTATGTGTATTCATTGTGATAGTCAAGCGGCACTAGGCAGGGTAAGGAATGTCATGTATAACAGAAAGCCCCGACATATACGTCGAAGACACGATACTATAAGACAACTACTCTCTAGTGGAATTATCACGATTAACTATGTGAAGTCAAAAGATAACGTTACATATCCATTAACAAAAGGCCTAACTAGAGAGTTGATTGTAAAAACATCAAGGGGAATGGGTTTAAGGACCGTAAAATAAGTCATCATAGCGGAAACCCTACCTAGTTAACTGGAGATCTTAAGATATAGGTTCAAAGGGACAACCAAGTTATGCAGGTGGAGTAGTGTACTATCAACTCTTACTCATTCCCATATGGAGACATTACTAATATGTGGAGATTAAGTGTAAGCTTTTAATGATTCTAATTCGGGTACGTAATATACCACACAATTAGAAATCGCCTATGTGAGTACAAAGTGAGGGCCACTTCTATGAAGAATTTGAAAGGCCAAATTCTTCAAAGCACTCATGAAACTAGGCAGTGTTCATGGTCAAAATGAATACAACAGTGAGAACCAACATTGTTTGAGAGATAATTGTGTGACTCGCTTTTAGGTGTAGTATCCCGAGGCGTCTTATCATTGTTAATTGGCCCATATATTATGTTAAACGGAAATATATTTTCAAAGAACAAAGCGTCCATTGACTCAATGATGGTATTAACATGTATATCAAGAACCTCATACTTATGAACAAGATATCGATATACATTACTCTTAATAGCATATCTAATAAAGACACAATCAACGATTTTCGGTCTTATTTTAACCTTTCTAGGTTTAGGAATCACAACCTTAGCTAACCACCCTTACATTTTGAGATATTTCAAATTAGGCGGTCTGCCTTTCCACTTCTCATAAGGAGTTTGTTGTGTCTTTCTGTATGGTACTCTATTCAAAATAAAATTCACCGTCAAAATATATTGCCCCCATAAATTTTGTGGTAAACCGGAACTATTTAACAATGCATTCATTATTTCCTTTAAAAACCGGTTTTTCCTTTTCGCCACTCCATTAGCTTGTGGCGCATAAGGAGGAGTAATTTGATGAATAATACCAAACTCTAAACAAATTTTTTCGAAAGGAAATTCATATTCACCTCCTCTGTCACTTCTTATCATCTTAATTTTCTTATTTAACCGAGTTTCAACTTCGGACTTATAAGTTCTAAAAACATTCACAGCCTCATCTTTACCACTAAGCAAATAAATATAACAATACCTCAAGCAGTTATCTATAAACGTTATAAAATACTTCTTACCACCTCTTAATGGTATTACTTTCAAATAAAAAATGTCTGTGTGTATTAAATCTAAAGGTTCTATAATTCTATTATTTATAAAATGAAAAAGAGGCTTAGAAAATTTTGATTCAATACACACTTGGTATTTTTCACTTGGACAGTCAAATTTTGGTAATAACCCCATGTTCATTAATTTCTTTATTGACTTATAATTAATGTCACTAAGAGTCACTATTCCGAGCAGAACAATTCGGTTATATATAGCGAAAATGAAGAGTTGCGAGCAATGAAGACTCGCTTGAACTGAAGCGATTTTCGTTCAGGCTGAGAACAATCGCGACTTGAGCCGAGGTGATTTTTCGTTCGGGCCGTGAACAATCGCGACTTGCATCGACGCGGTTTTTCGTTCGGATGAATCGAACCTCACGAATAGGCATATTTATTTGTCCAAAATAAATAAATAAATAATTTCTAACAAAACGTGTTTGTTCGAGAAAAAATAAAAACTGATGGAATGGACCCGAGCCTGGTCCCAAGCCGGCCGGATGAACGGAGGCGGCGGCGCGCGCGTAGGGGGGAACCAACCTAGCTTGGCATGGGTCCTCTCCCTTCCACAAAAGTGGGATATCCCTTGGAGCCCAAACCCATTTGAGAGACTCATCTAAATAAACCATCTCTCATCACAAACTTCTATCCAATGTAGGACTATTTTCATCCACACTTCTCATCCCCCACATGAATGAGAAGTTCAGATATCATGACTCTTCATGTATGTATGAAATGCAATGTGTGATTATTTCATGAGAGAATGTTGCATTGGGATAAGTATTTTGAGACTTTGAACTTTCCCAAATGAGACCTATCGGATTTACTCAGTCAATCAGTAAACTTGATGTCTTTGAACTGTCGACCTTTGGTATAAGTCAAGACAATAGAAATCACATAATTTTCTCTCAAACAAAGTTGGTTCTCACTGTTGTGTTCGTTTTGGCCATGAAAACCGCCTAGTTTCATTAGTGCTTTGAAGAATTTGGCCTTTCAAATTCTTTATAGAAGCGGTCCTCACTTCACACTCACATAGGTGATTTCTGATTGTGTGGCATATTACATACCCGAATCAGAATCATTAAGAGCTTATACTTAACCTCTACATGTTAGTACTGTCTCTATACGGGAATGAGTAAGAGTTGACTGTACACTACTCCGCCAACATAACTTGGTTGTCCCTTTGAACCTAGATCTTGGGATCTCCAGTCAACTAGGTAGAATTTCCACTATGATGACTTATTTTATAGGCTTTAAACTCATTCCCCTTCATGTTTTTACAACCAACTCTCTAGTTAAGCCTTTTGTTAATGGATTCATAATATTATCTTTTGACTTCACATAGTCAATCGTGATAATTCTACTAGAGAGTAATTGTCTTACAGTATCGTGTCTTTGACGTATATATCGAGACTTTCCGTTATACATGACATTCCTTACCCTGCCTAGTGCCGCTTAACTATCACAATGAATACACAGCTGGCATTGGTTTAGACCAATTAGGAATGTCTTTTAGGAAATTTCAAAGCCACTCAGCTTCTTCACCGCCATTATCCAAAACAATGAATTCTGCTTCCATAGTAGGCCTTGCAATACAAGTTTGTTTGGATGACTTCCAAGACACTACTCCTCCACCAAGTATAAACACATACCCATTTGGAGATTTTGTGTCTCTTGTGCCAATTATCCAATTTGCAAGACAGTATCCTTCAAGAACCACAGGATACTCTGTGTAGTTCAAAGCATAATTGTGAGTGTGTTTCAAATAGCCCAATACACATTTCATAGCTTTCCAATAATTTTCATTTAGACTAATTGTAAATTGACTTAGCTTGCTCATAGCACAAGCTATGTCTAGCCTAGTATAGTTCATGACATACATTAAACTACCTAGTATACTAGCATACTCATTTTGGGCTTTGCTTTCACCAGTATTCTTTGAAAGATGTAAATTAATATCTATTAGAGTCTTTACTGGTACAATGTCTAGATTGTTGCACTTTTCAAGAATTGTCTCAATATAATGAGACTGTCATAGAGCTAATCCTTCATATGTCTTATGGATTTTAATTTCTAAAATAACATCTGCAACCCCTATATCTTTTATATCAAATTTACTTGTGAGCATTCGTTTGGTCGTATTGACAACCATACTATCACTACCCATTATAAGCATGTCATCTACATACAAGCACAAATAGCAAAACCATTATGAGTGTTCTTAACATATACACATTTATCACACTCATTAATCTTAAAACCATTCGATAACATGAATTGATCGAATTTAGCATGCCATTATTTTGGTGCTTGTTTCAATCCATAGAGTAACTTGATAAGCCAACATACTTTCTTCTCTTGTCCTAGAACAATGAACCCTTTAGGTTGTTCCAAATATATTTCTTCTTCCAAATCCCCATTTAAGAAAGCCGTTTTAACGTCCATTTGATGGATTTCAAGCAAATATATCGCTTCTATGTCAATTAGCATCCTTATTAATGTAATTCTAGTAACAGGTGAATAAGTGTCAAAATAATCAAGGCCTTCTTGTTGCTTGTATCCTTTTACCATAAGCCTAGCTTTATACTTATCAATAGTACTATCCGCTTTCATTTTCCTCTTCAAAATCCACTTATATTGTAGTGGTTTATTATCAAGAGAAAGGTCAATCAATTCCCACGTATGGTTTGACAAGATGGATTCAACTTCATTATTGATAGTAGCTTTCCGGAACGGGACTTCTAGGGATGTTACAGCCTCTTTAAAGGTCCAAGGCTCATTCTCTAACAAATATGTTAGAAAATCATTTCCAAAGGACTTAGAATTTCTTTGTCTTTTACTACGTCTAAGTTCATCCTCTATAGGATCACTTTTAGGTGTAGTATCTTGAGGCCTCTTATCATTGTTAATTGGCTCATATACTATGTTATACGGAAATATATTTTCAAAGAACGAAGCGTCTCTTGACTCAATGATCGTATTAACATGTATATCGGAGACCTCAGACTTATGAACAAGAAATCGATATGCATTACTATTAATAGCATATCCAATAAAGACACAATCAACGGTTTTTGGTCCTATTTTAACCTTTTTAGGTTTAAGAATCGCAACATTAGCTAACCACCCCCACACTTTGAGATATTTCAAATTAGGCGTTCTGCCTTTCCACTTCTCATAGGGAGTTTGTTGTGCCTTTCTGTAGGGTACTTCATTCAAAATAAAATTTGCCGTCAAAACATCTTCCCCCTACAAATTTTGTGGTAAACCAGAACTATTTAACAATGCATTCATTGTTTCCTTTAAAGAACGGTTTTTTTTCTTTTTGCCACTTCATTAGCTTGTGGCGTATAAGGAGGAGTAATTTGGTGAATAATACCAAACTCTGAATCAATTTCTTCAAAAGGGAATTCATATTCACCTCCTCTATCACTTCTTATCATCTTAATTTTCTTATTTAACTGAGTTTCAACTTCGGACTTATAAGTTCTAAAAGCATTCACAGCCTCATATTTACTACTAAGCAAATAAACATAACAATACCTCGAGCAGTCATCTATAAATGTTATAAAATACTTCTTACCACCTCTTGACGTTATTGCTTTCAAATCACAAATGTCTATGTGTATTAAATCTAAAGGTTCTGTGATTCTATTATCTATAGAATGAAAAGGAGGCTTAGAAAATTTTGATTCAACACACATTTGGCGTTTTTCACTTGGACAGTCGAATTTTGGCAATAAACCCATGTTCATTAATTTTTTTATTGACTTATAATTAATATATCCTAGTCTAGCATGCCATAAATTAGAAGACTCAAGCACATAAGCAGAAACAACTTTATTCATAACATCATTAGGTACAACAGTCATTACATTCAACTTGAATAGATCATCACTAAATTAACCCTTTCTTACATACATCTCATTTTTGGAGAGTACAAACTTATCATATACAAACACCAACTTGCAATCATTCTTGCTAAGAAAAGATCCAGACACTAAATTTTTGTGTATGTCTAGCATATGTAGCACATTGTTTAATGTCACAACTTTCCCATATGTCATCTTCAAAGCAACATTTTCAACACCTTCAACCTTGGAGGTTGATGAATTACCCATGTAGAGTTTTTCATCACCTTCCATAGGCGTGTATGATGAGAACATAGATTTGTTGGCACATATATGACGAGTTGCTCCACTATCAATCCACCATTTTTTGGGGTTTCCCATCATATTGCACTCGGATATAATAACAGTAAGATTGATATCATCAATACCATTGGAAATCTGTTCCACCACATTCGCCTAAGATTTCCTTCATTTCTTGGCTCTACAGTCTTTAGCATGATATCCAGACTTTCCACAATTGTAGCATTTGCCAATAAATTTTTTCAAGCCTCGGGTGGATCCATGTCCATAGTTTATCCTCTTCTTGTTGATTTTTTTATCATTCTTCAATAACGTTGGCCCTTGAGATCGCCAAATTGCTGTTAACTTTTTTCTCGGAATTCCTATTGTCTTCCTCTATCCTCAATCGAACAATTAAGTCTTCAAGTGATAATTCCTTTCTCTTGTGTTTGAGATAATTTTTGAAATCTTTCCAAGACGGTAGTAACTTTTCAATGAAAACAGCCACTTGAAATGATTCACTAATCATCATACCTTCAGCATGAATGTCATGCGTGATCACTTGAAGTTCTTGAACTTGACCTAAGACGGTTTTAGAATCTATTATCTTGAAGTCTAGAAATTTTCCGATGATGAATTTCTTCAACCCAACATCTTCCATTTTGTATTTCTTGCCCAAACTTTCCCACAATTCTTTAGCCGTTTTTAGCGGACTATAAATGTTGTAGAGGGAATTGTCCAGACCATTAAGGATATAGTTACTACACAGAAAGTCAGAATGCTTCCATGCATCTATAACAGCAACCTTTTTCTTGTTTGTCTCTCCTTCATCCAACTTTGGAGCATCCTCCATGAGGAATCTTGCCAAGTTCAAAGTGGTGAGATAGAACAACATCTTCTGTTACCATCTGTTGAAGTTAGCCCCATTAAACTTTTCTGGCTTTTCTCCATGAGTCGGAACAGACGTAATAGCCATCATTGATGTTGTAGCCATTTCTGAAGTCACGAAGACAGAAATGATTGAGAAATGCAATTATACAAACATGATACAAATTGTCTTAAGATTTTTGTCACGTATTAGTGTTTGTATATGCAAAACAAAGTTGTTCGACAAACCTGAAATGAGTAATCCGAATTTGACGAATGATTAGAGCCCAACGAATTCACGTTGTGTCCTTAAGACAATTTGTCCCCTCTATCGGTACCCAAGATTGTTGAATAATTGCCTCCCAGGATAAAATGGATCGCCTTTCCAATGAAGTGGTACTTCTTTCAAAGGAAACCTTCAAACGGAAGTTCGCGGAATAATCGCACGAATGACAATGATGAAGAACGATGATTATGCGAAAAATGGCTCACGGGGCTAGAGAATTCTGAGAATGCGAAAATATATGTTTGGAAAAAAAATGTGTAGAGAGTGTCGGGAAAAAAGTCTCGCGGGAAAATAAGAATGCCACTAAGAGTCACTATTCAGAACAGAACAGTTCAGTTATATATAGCGAAAATGAAGAGTTGTGAGCAATGAAAACTCGCTTGAACTGAAGCGATTTTCGTTTGGGCCGTGAACAGTCGCAACTTGAACCAAAGCAATTTTTTGTTCGGCCCGTAAACAATCACGACTTGAACCGACGCGGTTTTTCGTTTGGGCGAACCAAACCTCACGAACAGACATGTTTGTTTGTCCAAAATAAATAAATAAATATTTTCTAACAAAACATGTATGTTCGGGAAAAAATAAAAACCGATGGAATGGGCCCGGTCTCAAGCTGAGCCGGCCGAATGGGCGGCGGTGGCGGGGAACTGACCTAGCTTGGCATAGGTCCTCTCCCTTTCACAAAAGTGGGGTATCCCTTGGGACCCAGACCCATTTGAAAGGGTCATATAAATAAACCATCTTCCATCACAACTTCTATCCAATATGGGACTATTTCCATCCACACTTCTCATTCACAATTTATGGATTTTGGATACTAAAATCCCAACAAGATCTCCACAACCATGGACTGCGAGCTCAAAAAATAAAAGAAAAAACAGAGCAATAGATGGCAAGGAAGACGACGAAGCTTGTATAAGGCCACGGACGAGCAGTGTCGTGGACGGGTAGATACTGAGATATGGAGAGCGATGAGGCGGAGAAAAAGCGGACGAAGATGGCCATGGCTCGGCTTAGATGTAACAGTGGTCGAACTAGACAACTTCATGACGCCGCCAACAGCCATGTACGAGCGATGCCGACAATTTCGGCCAAGGATGGTCAGATCTCAAGATTTCAAGAACAAAGGAAGCCGGCCATGCTCGACTTGGACATAACAGTGGTTGGCCTAATCACAGCACTAGCGACTTCGCAGGTGGCGACGGCAAGGAGGAGTGGAGGTCGGGCGGCTGTGGACGAAGGAGGAGGACGAGAGAGAGTTCAAAGGTTGAGAGAGAGAAGATTTTTTACTCATATTCCAAATTAACTTTTGACGTGGATCGGTGGACAAGTATTAACATGTTAGTGGATGAGTGAAAAAATACACTCCACATGGGATGCTGACGTGGTGATATCAAATTACCGAATATTTTCTCCCGCTATGGGGAGGTAATTGACCATGGCATGCATGATGCTCTGTGCTGTCTTGGACGTGTAAAATGCTTATTATGACCACTGTAATAGAGCAGTCTAGTTTCATTATGACCAGAAACAAAGTTGAGCTACTACTATTCTTGTTAAAGTTGGAGTCTTCCAATACGGTAGTAAGTTTAATTAACATATATTTAGCGACTGGGAAGTGGAGTTTTTTTTTTTTAAAGGAATTTCCCGAATATGTATTTGTAATGAGTTAAAAAGTTATTTCCCGTCCTTGAAAAAGTAAATTACAACTATGCTGTTTCACTCATGCAAACATATTGCAATTTGCTAAGGATAAATCTAACAAATTGGTAACTAAGGGAAGAGGACCACACAGTTCTTTGGGTTGTTTCTATGTCTACCGCAGCATTGATTGATCAAGTTATGCCACCTTTTGATAAGGAAGAAGCACAAACTCAAGTCTTATTTGGCAATGCCAACTCTATTATACTCAGTGAGACAAGTCACATTCTAAGGCTGTGTTCCAATTTACGAATTAAAATGCTTGAAAAAGGAACTTGAATAGATGCAATTCTCTCTCCGGTAATAAACGCTCTTTGCTTCTAAGACAAGGTCAGCTTTTTCTCAAAACCACCAGCTAAAGTCCACATGGAGGCTCATTGCCATGCGTGTGATGTTAAGGGATGGGGTAGTGGGCACGGGTCAGGCTGCGACCGCAACCGCGGTCTGCCGTCCTCGCCTTGTGGAGAAAATCATGCCGCATCACCCTCCCCATCTCTGCGGGCATTGCTTCTTCGCAAGCACAAAGTTGGAGTTTCTCCGCAAATCAAAGGTGGAGAGAGAGAGGGGGGGTGGAGGTGCGGCAGCACATGCAGATTGGCTTAATTCCAGGCGTTCCTGTAGAAGCGTGGGCAAGGGAGCTATTTCTGTGAACCCAACGTAGTAGATTGTGGAGACAGAGAATCAGGAGAGGAGTTACAGATGCGGCTATAAGCGGAGTTGGGCCCCAGCTTGCCCACGGATTTTACTTTCTATGTCCCGCGGCACACAGGGTAGGCTGGGCTGGGATCGGCAAGGCACGGGAAAGTGGCGCCTCATGCCCATAACAGTTCAAATTTCTATTATGATTGTTACCTAGTGTAAAGTGGTTTCACAGATAATCGGTATTGTTATTATAATACTATGAGAATCTAATAATATAATCGTTTAATAAAGTACTTTATAAGAAAGAGTTGCCTTGCTAATTTGCAAAGTAAAAAAACTCATTAGCTCCAATGTATTTAAGTAATTAGGAGAAAATGAATCCTAATTGGAATCAAGACGAGGGGAGTACGTAAAGCAAATTTCACCTTGAAAGGAGAAAGGTCTCACACTTGCTTGCATCTTAGAAGTCCAAGTGGCATTCATTTTTCTTTTTCTTTTTTTTTGGTTTAAGAATACTAATTGGCAAATACTCTGTGTCTGCGATAATATATACATATTTATATTGATAAATAGTCCGAAGCAAGCTGACTTTAGGTTAAAAAGAGCGAGTGTACGCACGCACATCATCGCCGTCGCCATCGGCATCGCCGTCGCCATCATCATTTCGTTTGTCCCAATCCATGTCCATCCCCCCACCCCACCTTTATACAGCCTCTCTCTTCCCAGCCCATCGCCGGTCACCGTGTCCTCCGACGCCGCCGCCGCCGCCGCCGCCGCCTTCTCCTGCTTCTTCTCAACGCAAAATCCAGTGAGTCCTCCTCATCTTCCCTCCTGCTTCTTTTCACTGCCCAGCTTACTGTAGACAAATTTTCCGCGCACGAAGTCCCTACTCTTGCTCCACAGGATCTGCAGTTTTGACGATGATACAGAAATCGGATGATGTTTTAGTATCCGAGCGAAACAGCTGTTAGCATCATCTAGCAGAAACGGTAGCAGCAAGCAACGAGTAGAGTTTGGTAAAATCGAAGCTATAGTGAAATGATGTTGTTATCGCAACACGACAGAGCTGATGAGGGGATTTTGCTTTGCGCAAGTAAAACGCCTCTAGTGAATCGACTTTCAATCTTCTGCTTCTCAGAGAAATGTTTAGTTTTGCGTACTTGGAGAGACCGAGCAACGATCGTCTCTTCTATTCTCTAAGCTAACTCGCTGAAATAGTGAAGGTACCAAATCAGCATTTCTTACTTCACCTCCATCCTAAGTTTTTATGCCTTTTGGTCTTCTATGTTTTGCCGGTGACAATGATTATCTGATGTAGGACAATCTGGAGATAATGTTTCTGGCCGAAAATTTTTAGGCGTCTCACCCAAAGCTTCCTAAGCATCACACTTGGGTTCTTAAGCATCTCTTCTAAGAGAATCGCATCATGCACCTCAATAACAAAGAATTGCTGAGATGTTTATTTACCCAGTCAATCAATGAATCAACAAATAATACATAGGAAGTGCATGATAACTTAAAAGATTCTACTAAACCTACTCTAAGTCGTAAGAGGAAACTCTTACATAGGGAACTTAAAAGCCTAATTCAACCACAACCCGACATGGTACTCAATGTTAAATTGTCAAAGAAAACTAATAAAATCCTACTAGTACTCCTACTCCTGGTAGATGAAGCTACTTATCAAGCTTGAAGACGAATCATTATACTTTTAGGGCTCTTGTTTGAGTTGCAGATTAATGCAACGATTTACTTCACAAGAACTTAACACCAATGAAAATATTATGACAAATGCTGATTTGTTTACTCTTGTGGGCTGCATCATTACTCTTGTGGATCATCTACTTTTACCAAGGCCAAGCTCATTCTTTTAAGGAAAAACATATCTAGTACTGCACATTATTCTCTCATTGGTACTAGCAGCACACTTTGTTTTTGCCGTCTAAACTTACAAAGAAATAGTTTTGACTGCAGAAATGCAAGGAATTCAATTGCTTTCACTGAAAGCAAGCTTGATCAAAAGTGCAGTTCTGAAACACATCCGTCTGGCAAATCCTCAGATTGTTTCATTTTCACGCTTCATGTCTGTTTCGTCTGCACGAATCGAAGAGCATGGCTTTGAAAGCACAACGATTGCTGATGTACTGAAGGCCAAAGGTAAAAGTGCAGATGGCTCCTGGCTTTGGTGCACTACAGATGAGACTGTGTATGATGCTGTCAAGTCGGTATGTATTTCCCAGTAAATTGTGCCGTTAGTATTGGTAAGACTGGTATTATTGTTTAATAAATATCTACATGTGGACCACATCTGTTACTGTCCCTATAGATGACACAACATAATGTCGGGGCCTTGGTTGTTGTGAAGCCCGGAGAACAGAAATCAATTGCAGGAATCATTACAGAGAGAGGTAAAAAATTTCAATTATTCCATTTGTAATAACCTATATGACATGAATGTTTGTTATTGAACCATTCTTGGTCATAGGAAGTTCTACTCTTTTGGCTTATATAAGAATTTAAAATTCTAAGTATTATAAACATCAAAACAAGAATCTGAAATATTTCTGAATGGTGGGATGCATAGTCATTGAAACAATGACTAAGCAGTTTGGGTCAAAGTGATGCAAATGGGAGTTTCAAAGTTCTGAACTATTTCAGGTTAGAAAAGTGTCTTTGATTCATTCTAATGAAACATAGTTTATAAAGATCAGTGTAATTTAAGAAGCATGTTTTCCGGAAAACAACTGATCAAAATACTCTGGCATTGTTATTGCCCTGTTTTTTACTAATGTAGCATGAGAAAAGCATGAAATTGCCTCTTTGATGCTATACGTCATTGAAATAAATCATGGGTTAAAAAGGGGCAAGCACAAGGGAAATTTTTTATCTTTTACGAGTCAGTTCTAACTTGTAGTTTCATTCATCTGCATTCACTTAAGGTTCTTGACTGATTGGCTTTTCGCTTTTAAGCATCATAATTTCATGAAAGAATGAGAGGACTATGCAATTGTGTGGAAGTATGTGTGGTATGTATAGATTGATCGTATCCTGATTCAAAGTACACATATTGTAGGGGAAACCCTCATCTTGGCGAGTCATAGGCATCATCAGTAGATGAATTTTAATTGTTTTTCTGCAATCTCATAACAATTTATTCCGCTAAAAAGACTGTAGGGGAAACCCTTATCTTGCTGTTCATGTGTTGACTGTCCTAATGAAGTGGCTGAGATATTTTATTTTGGCCAATAGGAGAGTGATTGATTAGGATATGCCATTGACATTCGTGCGTGATGATACATTCTGAAGTTCTTCCATTTAGTAGAATTGCGATTTAAACAAAATAGCTAGGTGTGATTCCCCCATTGAAGACTTGCAGGGGACTTTGCTGAGAAAACTTTTAAAATGAGCAACTCCTTGCTATGATGTTTCATGTGTTCTTATCTGTATTGTGCATCGGTAGTAAAGCATGGCACCCTTATATTTCAATCAATTCAGGGGTCAATACCTGTACAGCATTTTTTGTTCATTACTTGGTCTGTTTCCAGATTATCTCAGGAAGATCATCGTACAGGGAAGATCATCAAAATCAACCAAGGTTGGAGACATCATGACTGAGGAGGTAATTACAGCATCTCTCTTGTAGGAGCTCATGCTGCAGGTTGAGATTGCTACTGCTGAATGCAAAGCTACAATCTGCTTTTTTTATTTATCTTGCAGAACAAGCTGATCACGGTTACACCTGACACAAAGGTTCTGAAGGCAATGCAGCTGATGACTGGTATTGTTGATTTTGGTAGTAACATGCATATGTTTGTCGCTATCGCTGATGTGGTTATTAATGGCACCATTTCTAGCGCTGCATGCTTCATCAAATATGATGGTGGAAGAACCCTAGATTTATTTCATTGCCTACAGTTTTGTCATTGCTCTTCCAATGCTTAATTGTCAGAAAGTTTAATTGACCTAGTTGAGTTATTGATTACCCTTAAATACTAAGTTGAGACGGATGATGGTTGACAGATAACCGCATCAGGCACATTCCAGTGATCAACGAAGCTGGGATGATGGGCATGGTTTCCATTGGAGATGTGGTTCGTGCTGTTGTCAGTGAGCATCGTGAGGAGTTGGACCGCTTGAATGCTTACATACAGGGCGGTTATTAGGTGATGATGGAATATCAGATATCACGGCCCTGTTTGGATTCAAGTTTCCAACGACTGCCCTGCTTGAATCATGACGGAGTGCTTGTAAATATGGCTTGTTGTATGCGTCTGCTTAGACTTATTTGTGTGGATCTCTTGACGTGTCTAACTACCTGCAAGGACAGGCAGGTTCATAATAACTATGTAATAAGAAAAAGACAACTGCAGAATAATCTCTTCCAATTTCATCTCTTGGAATGGCATGCCGATGTGATATCGCAGGTAGTTTATACAAATGACCTTGCTGAGAAATTCCCATGTGGTTACGTCTCTTGCTGGGAAGAATGAGCTCTGGTTATACTTATGCGGTCATTATAATGTGCTGGTTACAATCGATAATGGCCTGTAATCGCTCTTCCTTGTGTATGTATATAGTGGAGTGCACGCAGGAAGTTGCAGGACGCACGTTCACTTGATGGTAGGTTGTTTATATGATATACACAGATCATGTCATACTCAGTTTAAACATACACGAGATGATACGGTAATCCTATACCCAAACACGTCGCGATTGTGACTTGACTGTGTCCATCGAGCCGATGGCAGACGCGTATGGTTGAAGCAAGTTTAGAGAGGAAGTCTAGCAAATGACTAGGTGACTGTGCCTTGGTCAGAATGTCGATTGTATCTGATCTGCAAAACAGATGAGCTTTAAACGAACGGCACCTGATAGTTAAGGGTTAATGCCATGAAAAATTTTAAACTAGTATACATGTGACAATTTTACTTTAAATTACTTTTTTAATTACAAAAAACCTCAAATTGAAATACACCTAGTTTCCGTTAAACTGATATATTTGTGACAAATTTACCTTCTGCTAGTTTCCGTTAAATTGAATTAATATCACAAAAAATCACAAACTCATACACCTATAACAAATAGAGGACAAAACATAAAACTGATACATCAGTTAACTGTCGTGTGTCATTTAACAAAGAAATTTGACAGTAAAATTTAACGAAAATAAATTGAAGGTAAATTTGTTACAAGTGTACAAGTTTGTGATTTTTTGTGATCAAAAAATTAATTTGGCGTAAAATTATCACAGGCATACCAGTTTGGAGTTTTTTGTGATATTAACCCAATAGTTAACCAATCACTTCACTACAGTTAGCAAGTGAATGTCGACAAAAATGTGACTTCGCTAGGTCTGGCTAAATCATGCCGAGGAGCGTTTAATGTCGATCTAATTTCACCTATTCAAGGTTGAGATCTTGTGTGACTAAGTTATATGGTTTCGTTTTTCCTTTTTTTGTGAAGAAGAGTAAGACCACGACAATTTTGTTTTTGCTTTTCCTTTTCGCCAGTGGTTAATTCATATAACTACCCTCTCTCGGGCTCCACGTGTGCTGAATCTTTTCTTTTTGCTATGATTCGGTCACAGGAAGAAAATGATGTTGTCAGGCTACTTGCAATATTTTAAACAGCATTGTTGATTTAAACTATTCCTTGATTGGGCAAGCATTTCCCACGCCTACTTTAATTAATTGGGGGAGGAGATCGATTAGTTCATTTAATGTATTAGCTCACGTAAAAGAACAAAAATGCAATGTTATTGCTAAACACGTAAATCAAAATGTTAAAAGTATCCGTAACTTTGACCTTGGCATTTTGCAATTGTAAAATTCTGAAATCATCCGTTCTTTTTATTCGCTTTTCGCGTGTTCCATGTATGCATGCTGAATATTCCCTTGTGCCTATAATTGTTGCATGAAAGCAGTCATCCTTGTTGAATATAAAACTTTGCTAGAATGCGGAGTGATTTTCGGTATATCACTTTTACTTGATCATAATAACATCTCTAAAAGTCTAAATAAGTATCAGTCAGAATAAGTAGACTACTCCACCCATCAGCCATGGTTTGTTTTCTAACTCAAGTGGAGTGAATCAATTGGACTTGTTATTGAGTATCGATTAACAAAAGTTATCATATCCTGAGCCGCCGGAACTTGTGGACATCAAATTCGGGTGACTTTAATTTAACTTATGCTTTTTACGTGATGTTAATGTAAGTCCCCAGATTCCATTTCAATCATGGATTGGGCGGACTGATGTTGATAGGAATTGCTAAGAAAATTAAAGGACCAACAATAAATTGGCGGGTGGACCCCTCCAATTATGAATCAAAAGAGGGGTTTAAAATTTAATACTCTAAAGACAAGCCCGATACATATGTAGCACAGAACTGATTAGATTAGATTTGTGATATGGTCAATCACCAATTGTGCCATCTAGGACGACTGGTGTAGACTACACCGCCACATAAACTGGCTGAAAGGACTACATTAACAATTTGTTAAAAAGGTTTATGACTAAATTAGTTAATTGAAAGCTTAGGACTGAATTGACCGATGTATATTAGGTTTCTGACTTTTTTGACAATTATCTCAAAAAATCCAATCATTAGCCTAGTTAAGGAAGCAAAAAAGTGTGCTATGATAATTGTAATTACTAAAATAGTATAATTTGATTCGACTCGAGGCTTTAACACTACAGATCAATTATGCACATTGTTAATATTCTAATTAGCAAGCAAATTCACTAACCAATCTATGATTTAAAAAGTTACTATCAATGATTCATTTTTTTATTATGTTTATCTATTGGATTATATCACTTTATCATATTTTATGTGTACGAGGTATTTATCGCAACTTAAAAGCAGCCAAGCAAGCTAGAGAAAACACTAAAAATATAGTTTTTAACTGATTGATTTATATCCTAACCAGAATTTTTATTGTTCTGTGCCTCATGGAGAACTTCTACCTTAAGAGGCCAGACAGATAAAATATTTATGATTGATATTTGAATGTAATTTTTATATGAAAAAAAAATGAAATTGTATCTTCTTTTGCATAAGAATGAGAACGTGTAATCGAAACTGAAATTTCTTTTCCCTAAATTATAATTCTTATGCAAAATTTTTGTGACTTAAATTACTTTAAATAGAAATTGTACATAATTATGAATTAATTTTAGGACATTTCGATTCTCCATCCATTCATAGATTTAAACTATTGATTCCCTAAACAAAATCGATTTAACAACAATGGTTATTAAGAGTGAGCAGTTTCAGGTTTCGTATAGATTCTATCTACAACCTCGAACTTACTCATTGAAACAGGTTCCTTATTTTTTAGAACATGGAACCTACCTTGCATACCCTGGAACCTAGAACTTTCCCTGTCATAGGTTCTAGGGTCGGTTCCAAGGTCTATTAGGTTCCACATATATTATTAATTGAACGATTATAATTAAACATCACATTTTATGACAATCGCTTGCTACTACAATCTACTGAACACAACATATTTAAACACACGAGAAATAGTCTCAGTCATAAAATCCAAGCTTAGATTAGTAGTTTTAGATTATATACTCATCATCTAAAGCCATAGAATAGAGCAGGATTATGTGAAGACACAGATAAAAAAACATAAAAACTTGTTCCAGGTTACAGCTTCTACATAGAACCTAAACCTGCTTGTAAAAATAAATTCCCTAATTTTTGGGACCTAGAACTTATGCTAACAGAAATCGAAAGGAAATTGGAGAAAAATTGTATTGTATTGATATGATTTGTATACATGTACATTGATCTATTTATAATGTAAAAAAATGAAAAAAAAAACAAGAAATAGTATACAAGGATCACAACTTCCTATTTACCAAACTAATTACGGATCCTTTGGATCAATTAGTCTGTAATCAAGATCGGCGATACAATCAAAATCAAATCATATCTCTAACAATATCAAATCATATTTCTAACACTCCACCTCAAACTAGTAGCCTATATATGTCGAGAACACTTAGCTTGCTCAGTAGGTATGTATGTTGTATTTAACATAGTGGCTTAGTGAAGATGTCTACAGGCTGTTCCACAGTTCCAATTCCTTTTGTCACAAGGATCCCTTCTCGAATCTTGTCCCAAAGAAAATGACAATCAACTTCTATATATTTTGTTCTTTCATGGAAGACTGGATTTGCCGCTAGTTTGAGTGCAGCATTATTGTCACAAAACAATTCACTTGATCCATCAATTTGCACTCCAAGGTCTGAAAGTAGTCCTTCTAGCCAAACTATTTCACAAACAGTTTTTGCCATGGCTCAATACTCTTATTCGGCTGATGATAATGATATTGTTGACTGTTTCTTTATTTTTCATGAAATTAATGATTTTCCCAATTTGATGTAAAAACCAGTGATGGATCTCCTGGTCATTGGGCAAGTAGCATAGTCTGTGTCACAGTAGGCTGTCATCTTCATGTTGCAGTCACGAGACAAGAATATACCAAGTCTTGAGCATACCTTCAAATATTTTACAACCTTTAATGTTGTATTCATATGGGATTGTTTCAGGCTATGTATGAATTGGCTAAGTATTTGCATTGCATAACATATGTCAGGTCTTGTCATGGTAGGATATATTAATTTTCCAACAAACCGCTAATATGCCGATGGATCCTTAAGTAATAGATCCTTGATAGATGAAGATGAGCTCATATCATATACATGTGTCGTCAGCTTGGCATTTTATTCAATTGGTATAACAGTTGGTTTGCATCCTGACATTCCTACTTCTGAAACAATTTCCAAGATGAATTTTCGCTGACTAAGGTCGATTCCTTTATGAGATTGAGTAATTTCAATCCCAAGAAAATATTTGGGAGGTCTCAAATCCTTAATGTGGAAAGTTGAATGCAAATATTCTTTGAATTTCGCAACATGAGAGTCATTAGTCCCCATGATAAGTATATCATCAACGTTTACCGGCAAATAAATTAATGAAGTACCTGCAGTCCATGTAATAGGGCATAATCATGTTTCGAATGCTGAAAAATTGCATTTGTTAGTGTAGCAATGAACTTAGCATACCATTGCCTAGAAGCCTGTTTAAGCCCATATAAGAATTTACGGAGACGACATACTTAATACTCTCCCTGCTTATGTAAATCCTATGGAAGTTCAATATAAATTTCTTTATCTAGATCTCCAGGAAGAAATGCATTGTGCACATCCATATGATGCAATGGCCAATTACGAATAGTGGCAAAGGACAAGAACGAACGAATAGTTACCTCTTTGGCAATGGAGAAAAGGTTTTATGATATTCAAAACCTTCTCATTGTGTCAATCTTTTAGCTACCAAACGACCCTCGTGTCGTTCAATAGAACCATCCGCCTTGAATTTGATTTTGTATATCCATTTACAACCAATCGGCTTCTAATGTGGGGATAATGAACAACATCCTAAGTGTGATTTTCCATGAGGGCGTTGAGTTCAGCTGCCATTGCATGTTGCCATCGAAGATCACGTGCTGCTTCATTATATGAAGATGGCTCCTGTTCCTCTAAAATGAGACTGATGCAACACATATGTTCTGGTGAGGGTCGACTAAATGAAACATTCAAAGATAGAGGATATTGTGTACCTGGAGAACTTAATGTAGAGCATATGTAGTCTTTGGTCCATGTAGGTGGACAAATATTGAGTCTAGAATGTCAAGGTTGCTCAGTTGGTACTTATTCAGGTATTGAGGAGGATTCCTAAGCAAGCTGTGGTGGAGATGAAGCCACAATTGGTGAATGAATATCATCAGATAATACTGGTGATTCATCTACTTGACTCAAAGATTCTCTCGTAACTAGCATAGACAGTTCTGGTGCGGCGATAACATATTAAAGAGTTATGGATAAATCATCATCGGATAAAAATTGACAGTGGTCGGATGATGAGGAGGATGAAGATATCTTCTTCTAAAAAGGGAATACATCCTCATGAAATATAACATCCCTGCTTATAAAGAAATGCCCTGTAGAGATCTCCATGACTCGATATCCTTTCTGAAGAGAAGGATATCCCAAGAAAATACATTGAGTGGCATAGGGATCCATTTTATCCTGAGGGTCCACAGTCGTTGCATAACATAAACAACCAAATACTTTAAGATGATCAATTTTTGGCTATTTCCCATAAAGCATCTCAGAAGGGGTTTGACCTTCAAGAATTCGAATTAGCATGCGATTAATCAAATAAGCTACCGTGACCACACAATCTCCCCAAAAATTTTCAGGAATGGAAGCTTGGTATTTTAATGCTCGGGTTACTTCCAAAAGATGGTCTATGCTTGCGCTCAACAATTCCATTTGTTGTGGAGTATAGGTGCAAGAACTTTCATGAAGTATCCCATGCAAAGATAGAAATGATATGCAATCATACATAAAGAATTCATGCCCATTATCTGTACAAATTTTTTGGATAGGTTTTTCGAATTAATTTCTAATCATGGAAAGGAAATTCGACAAATGAGAAAAGGTTTGGCTTTTGGATTGCATAAGGAAGAACCAAGTGGCACGTGTATAATCATCCACAATTGTGAGAAAAAATCGGGATACATCGTGATGATGGGTATGATAAGGACCCCAAATGTCCATATGGAGTAACGAAAAAGCACCATTAGCTCGAAAATGTACTAATTGGAAAAGATACTCGAGACTGTTTAGCTAAAGGACATATTGGACATTTTGGATGAGGAAAATATGCACTATGACCCAAACGTTGATGAAAAAGGAGATTTTTATTACGAATAGTAGCATTACAAGAAATGCCCTTATTCAATGAATCTAAATCTCTTGGAGAATCAATCCAGAAATATAGTCCTTGTGCAACATTACCTAAGCCCATCAGTTTGCCAGTTGTATGGTCATTTTTGTCACTGTTCTTTAGTTGACTCAGAATTTTTATAATATTCTGATACTGATCTTGAGTAATTGTTTCACATGCCCCATCAATTCTTTGTGCGGAAACCTGATAAGCAGAAAATTCCTTCTCTTTTTTGTCTTTATCATTTGGTTTGCCACGTAATTTCTAGCATGTATCAATAGTATGGTATAGGCACTTGCAATACTCAATATTTATTTTTAAATTTAAAGTTTTGCTCACTAACCATCTCTGATGATGTAGCACTTCATGAGACATAGGATCCCTTATAAGACGGCGCCGATGCGGCCTGTTGATAGCCATTAGATTCTACTGATTCGATGGCTAAATAAGAGCCGTTCAATCCCACGCATTGATCATAGCCGTCCATTTGAGAAACCCTAGGGTTTCCTTCATTTTCTTTGGGCGCAACTAATCTTTGAGCTCCTGAGTTCCCCAAAGATCCGCGACTTCTGGTGGGGGCTCCATTCGTCGATTCGGCCGGAGCAAAGCTAGATGAGAAAGCGGCGAGGGTGATGCCTTCACTCACCCTTGCACGCTCGATCGCAGCTATGTGGTGGCTCTCCCCTTGGACGGCCAACTGGTAGATCCGGCCAAGCGGTGGCGCGGGTTCTATCGCAAGGATTTGCAACCTAAAATGTGAGTAATTTTCATTTAAAATCACTAGAAATCTTGTAGCCTTCTCCCTTTCTCGCATTGCTCTATATTGCCGGAGCGTTTTGTCGAGCCCTTCAAGCTTTTCTTCGGTTGCTTCGAGCTTGTTCCACAGAGCCGAGAGTCAATTGAAGTAGGTGGTAATCGATAGGTTCCCTTGCTTTGACTCCAATAAGGTCTGGGTGAGCGAGAAGATTTTGGCCCAATCTAATTTTCCATACATTTTGTGGATATTGTCCCCGATTGTCTTCACGTCTTCAGTCGGTGGGAGTCTTGCGGCAACCTCAGGGGCCAAGCAATTTCAAATCCATGTGCACACGAGCTGGTTGAATTTGCGCCAGTGCCATCGCAAGCGGTTGTCGGACAGAAGGGCACAATTCTGTCAAGGAACTCATCTTTGTCCTTGGTAACCAAGGCCCACCAGAAGTCCCAAGCCCAAGTACTGTAGTTTTCAGGTCCAGCAAGTTGTAAGCTGATGAGGCACGATTCTAGCCCGTCGGCCAACGATGTGTAAAGGGGTTCGCCGGGCTTGGGGTGGCCACTGCTGATTGGAATTGCATATGGCATCAGACCAGGTCCTAGATTCGGGTAGGAATTTATCCCTAGACCCGGTGGAATGAATTCGGGTCTATGGCCCAGACCTGTCCAGCCTATCCCTGCGTTTAGGTTGGCTCCCGCGTTGAAAGAAATTGGCCCACCTTCATTGGGCTGGGCTCCAAGATTCGGGGATGCTTCTTTTCCAAATGTGCCATATTGAGCCCATGACTAGTTTGGCCCGAGAGCCCATGGACCATGAACTAGAAACCCGTGGACTGGTGGCCACTGGACCGGGCTGGAGACGTGAATTGGCGCAAGAGTAGGATCAACAGGGTCTTGTGCTGTGGATCGTTGATCATCAGTTTGATCAATGTGATCCAAGACTCTATTATAAGGTGGCTTTGGAGTTTCCTCCGTTGAAGAATTTTCTCCAGTAACCGTGTTCTTGTTCTTAGCCATGGTATCTCTGAATTAAATTCCTATCCGGCTGTTGATTTGTTTTGGAAGGGCTTGATTCATAATAACAAATCAGGAAAAAATGGAGGCAAATCAAGGGTGGGGTTTACGAAAGCTAGGCCAGGAAGAGTGACTCTGATACCATGACAGAAACCAAAAGGAAATTGGAGAAAAAATGTATTGAATTGATATGATTTGTATACATTTACATTGATCTATTTATGCCGTAAAAAATGAGAAAAAAAAACAGGAAATAATATACAAGGATCACAACTTCATATTTACCATACCAATTACAGATCCTTTGGATCAATTAGTCCGTAATCGAGGTCGGCAATACAATCAAAATCAAATCATATCTCCAACAATGTAAAATCATATATCCAACATATTTTATATACCTTGGAACATGAAAGGTTCCTACTACTCGATTCTCAGGTTCTAAACAAGTTACCAAATAGAAAATTGTGCATAGTTATGATTTAATTTTATGACAATTCGATTCTCGATCCATTCATAGATTTAAACTATTGATTCCCTAAACAAAGTCGATTTAACAACAACGGTCATGGTATGTGAATGAAGCGAAAGACAGATTACCAAATAGAAATTGTGCATAATTATGAATTAATTTTAGGACAATTAGATTCTTGATCTATTCATAGATTTAAACTATTGATTCCCTAAACAAAATCTATTTAACAACAATGGTCGTAATGTCAATGAAGCAAAAGATAAGTTACCAAAGAAGCCATAAAAGGGTATACGAAGATAAGATAAACCTTCATTTGGAAAGGGAAAAGAAAAGGAATTAAAAAGAGAGAAGGGAATATATGGCAAGTAGAAAGGCCGCAAGGAAGTAGACAGTGATCAAAGCTCGGAGGGAGGGTAGGAGGAAGAGGAGAGAGCCGCAACCTCATCGGCAGCATCATCCACCAGGCGAGAGGCGGCGGCAGGGGAGAGGATGGGGAAGATGTCCACCAAAAGCTGCTTCAGTCAATGCAGCATAAGGGTGATCGGTTCCCCGTCCGGTCCAGTTCCAAGATGGAACTGGAAACCAAACCGAGAGAACCGGTTCTCAATTTTGGGAACCGCGGACCGGTCCGGACCGCCAGTCTAGTCCGATTCTGGTCCAGTCCAATGGAACCGGTCACTTAGAGTTTAGGATTTTTTTTTGTTAAACACTTAAGGTTTGATTTATATTTTACTAATTTTTGTTAATGAATTTATGTCAGTGAAGTTCACTTAAAGTTTAATTCATATTTTACTAATTTTTATCAATGAATTTATGATAATGAAGTTCACTTAGAGTTTAATTCATATTTTATTAATTTTTTTAAAGAAAAAATAATAAAAATATATATTAAATAATCGATCTGGTCCGGTCGGTTCGGTTCCCCCTTGGAATCGGGAACTGGACCGTCTGGAAATCGGTTCCGCTTTTAAGAACCGGGAACCTGATCGATAGTCTTGAGAATCGAACCAAACCCGTCAGTCCGGTTCGGTCCGATCCGGTCCAGTCCCAATTTGGGCGGTCTAAATTGCTCACACCTAGTGCAGCGACTCCAATGCACTGACCCTCTCCGCCACCTCTTGTGAGACACAGACACCCTCCGTCGCCCTCAGCTTCTCCAAGACCCTCTCCTTTATCTTGTCGTCCTTAGTCTTACTCTTCTTCTTCTCATCTCTAGTCGTCAATTTGATGGCATGTTCCGGGGCGTGCAGCTCTCTTTGTCCCTTCCCACCATCCTCCTCAACCTCCCTGCGGTGACATGCCGACATCTGCCAGGCTCCTTCTGAATAGCCTACGTATGCAAAAGGTCTTCCGACTAATTCCTGTTCTTTGACACGTACGTGTGAGCATCAGATGAGACGGGGGTGAGGTGTGTTAAGTGATGAAATATAAGTAAATCCATAGTGGAAGATTCGAGCCAAAACGAAAGGTCTCCCGTGCGTGGGGCCTTGTGTAGCTGGGACTAGAGGTGGCCACGGGCTGGGTTTGGCCCGGTCAAACCCGGAACCGGCCCATTGACCGGGCCCGCGGTTCGGAATCGGAACCGGCCTATGGCCTACGGGCCCAGTTTCGGTTCCAGAAAATTTGGAACCGGCCCAGAACCTCCAGTTCCGAGCCCAGTTCCACAAAAAAAAAAAAGAAGAAAGCTGCAGCAGGCGGCCAGCAGCCTCGACCTCGCTGGCAACTGGCGAGGCCGGCCTCGCCCGACGTCGGCGAGGTCGAGCCTCGCCAGATCTGGCGAGGGTTCGACCTCGCCGGCATCGGGCGAGGCCGACCTTGCCTGGGGTTGCAGGCGAGGTCGGCCTCGCCCGACACCGGCGAGGCTCGACCTCAGCTACAACTGGCGAGGTCGAACCCTCGCCAGATCTGGCGAGGCTCGACCTCGCCGGCATCGGGTGAGGCCGGCCTCACCAGTTGCGAGCAAGGCCGGCCTCACCAGTTGCAGGCGAGGTCGGCCTCGCCGGACACCGGTGAGGTCGAGCCCTCGCCCGACACCGGCGAGGCCGACCTCGTCCAGCCCAAGCAAGGGCGCCCCTTGCCCGATGCCGGCGAGGGCGGCCTCGCCTTAGGCCGGCAACCTCCACCGGCCCCTACTATGGCCGGCAGAGGAAGAAAAAAAAATAGAAAAGAAAATTTTGAACCGGCCGGTTTCGAACCGGAACCGAAACCGCTAGGGGCGATTTCGGTTCCAATTCATACTTGGCTACGAACCGGAACCACCGGTTCCAAATCGAAACCGATCGGCTCCGAACCGTCGCCATAACTAGCTAGGACAGTTTTACTTCTTCTGGATTTGATACACTAGCTCCTATTTGTAGTCCATCATAACCTTCTCTTTTCTCTTTGCATGGACAATGGACGTGCATAACACCTAGCAGAATCAGAAACCACTTCAACCAACCCAACGAATAATGGACGTGCATTATACCCTCTGTGGACGTGAATTGATGAGTGGCGCCGAGGACGAGGAGGACGGCGGCGGTGGAGAGGCTGGCGGCAGCGATCTGGGAGGGGGAGAGGTGGGGGGACTCGGAGACAGCGACGGCGGCGATGGACTTCATGGGCTGGACGGGCATGGGGATGCCGAAGAGGACGCCGGTGGCGACGTTGTAGAGGGCGGTGAAGATGAGGGTGGTGGAGAGGTCGAGGTGGGACACCAGGGTGAGGGTCAGGACGATGGGGATGTAGGTGCCGAGGTCGCCGACGGCGCCGGAGAGCTCCGAGGAGAGGACGGTCTTCAGGCGGAGGTGGCGGCGCCACCGGCCGTCGAGGAAGAGGGGCGTGGTGTCGGCGGCAGCGGAGAAGGAGGAGGAGGCGCGGCGGCGGTACGGGTCGGACGGCCGGTCTTCCATGGGGGCTGTCGAGCCGTGTGCGCGATCGAGCAAGGACGAGAGATATCGTTTAGTTCATATCCCGTCGATCGGATACTCGCGGCTCTTCGTGGATTGGTCGGGGCTTAGTGTGGCAAATCTCCCCAAGAGAGAAAGTTCTCCCTCCTTGATTACACTTTAAGTACACCTTTTGTTGGTGTCGTATCATCGTACCGCGTCAGAAATTACCTCGCCCGATTCATACAAGAGTGTCGGCATCCAAAAATTAAAGGTGAGCGATTTTCGATCCGATCCGATCCGATTTCAAAATGAAATTGAAAATCAGATCGAGAGAATCGGTTTCTAATTTTGGGAATTACGGATCGGACCGGTTGGTTTTAGGACCGAGAACCGAACCAGACCGTTGGTCCGGTCCAATGGAATCGATTACTTAGAATTTGGGATTTTTTTTAAGTCAAACACTTAAGGTTTGGTTCACATTTTATTAATTTTTATCAATTAATTTATGTCAATGAAGTTCACTTAGGGTTTAATTCACATTTTATTAATTTTCATCAATGAATTTATGATAATGAAGTTCACTTAGAGTTTAGTTCACATTTTATTAATTTTTTTAAAGAAAAAAATAAAAATATATATATTAAATAGTTGGTCCGGTCTGGTTGGTCCGATCCGGTTCAGTTCCCCTTTGGAACCGGGAATCGGACCGCCGAGAAACCGATTCCGCTTTTAGGAATCGGAACCGGACCAATAGTCTCGAGAACCGGACCAAACCTATCGGTCCGGTCCGATTCCCCCTTGGAATTGGAAACCCGACCGCCCAAAAATCGATTCCGCCTTTAGGAACCGAGAACCGGACCAATAGTCCCGAGAACCGGACCAAACCTATCGGTTCGGTCCCGGTTTGGGCGGTTCAAGTTGCTCACTCCTACCAAAAATGACTCGACCCTTTAATCGATGCAATGTGATTATAAAGCTTGTTGTCGAACAATTTTATTATCATTAAGTGGTCATTCGAAAGAAAAGCCTGTTGATCAATACTAACAATCGACACAATACGGATGCAAGGTTAGGTGTCGAGTGATTGAGTTATCAATAGGATATTAAGGGCAAAGGAGCATGTCAATGATAATGAATATTGACAATTACGATCGGTTGGCGATTAACACTCGTAAATTTAGCTAAGCGGTTGAGGCGGGAAACTAAAAGCGACAAAGATGCCGATTGAGGAGTTATCGACAGTTAGCAGAGAAGAGTGACGTGCAATCTTGGAACTTGAAGATAACCCAGAGACTACTGAAATTGTAACCACTTATGGATATGATGAATGTACAATAATGGACGTGCATTATACCCTCTGTGGACGTGAATTGACGAGAGGAGATGATGATTCATAATGGTTGTAATGTCAGTGTCAGTCCAGGTCAGAGGGTGGGGTCACTGACTCACTGGTCGCCTAACGCCACAAAATAACGTGGTACTTGAGGTTCCGGACTCCCGCATGCAAGGAAAAGTACAAAAAAATAATAATAAAATCTTAAATTTATTATATTTATATTAATTTAATTATAAATATTTTAATTAGATCAATTTAATTTTAAATTCTATTACATTTATATTAATTCAATCTATCCGACTAATTTAAATCGGACATCATTGACGCGAATGCCAACTATTCTACGTGACATGAATAGAGCTAGCGTGGGCTTTTTTAAATAACATTTTAATGATTTTGAAAATTCTTTATAATTTTTTGTTCTTTTCTTTTTTTCTTTCCTTCAATTTTGTCGGCAAGGGTGAGGGCCTTCACACCCCCGCTCGCTGTCGGCGAGGCCATGATGGCCTGGCCTACGGTCGATAGGACTGGTGACCCCTACTGGCCAAAATGAAGGCAAAAAAAAAGAAATAATAAAATAATAAAAGAAAATAAAAGAACAAAAAAATTTATAAATATTCAAAAATTATTAAAATATTCTTTAAAAATTTTCACGTCAGCACCGGCGTCCACATCAATAATTTCCAGCCCAAATTGGACGGATGAACTAATTTATTACCAATATGAAAATGTTTATAACTAAATTGATTCAATTGAAATGTTTATATCTGAATTGATACATTTCCCCTCACATGCCACTTGCTAAAAGGTAGTGGACAATTGCGCTTTTTTCCATAGGATTGTTTTCAAAAATGTCCAAGGATTTTAGATGCTCTTTTCAGCAATAAATTTCTACTTAGAATGTGTTTAGCACGTGTTTCTTGGAAAACATTGTTGTGGTATCTTTCAAATACGGGGGAAATATCAGAACGCATGTCTTATTTTATATTCCATGGCCACTTACATGTCTCTAGTTTTGCAAATAGTATTTACATTCCTCTAAGCAAAACTCATTCTAGCATTTGTTTAGGATTCGATGGTTTGATTTTTTTATTTTTCAGTTCGTTTTGGAGTGGGCCTGCGAATTTAGGATTTAGGAGTGGGCATTTTTGGAAGATAATGACATTTTCGTAATAAGGACTAAAGGATAACTATCTGAAGATGTAAAGTGGTCTCAAATGGTAATACTAAGGTATATATTTTGGGTTTTTTAATAACTTTTTTTTGTCATGAAATTCATATGTTCAAGCACATTGGAATAAAGTTACCCCATTCCGAATTTCGCATTCCATGTCTCATCTTTTTCTAGGTTGTTTCACCCTTATTCTGATGCGAATTGCACCATCAAATGACGAATACAATCAATGGATACCCCATGCAAAAATAAAATTTGGGCTACAAAACACGATCGTATTCACAACAAAAATTCTAGACAATAATGATGTCTCGAGCATCAAACTCCAACAAATCTTTCTCCGGGTACACTTTGTCGGTACGAAAAGTTCCCATCAATATACAGTGATGACCTAAATAGAAAGCAAAACTGGTGGAAAATGCGCATCCCCATGTTATCCTTGGACGAAGCAATCTATGAACAAGACTCAAGGTTGACATGACAAAAGTTTCCTAGCTGAAAGAAACAGCACATGACCCTCACTTGTTTCGCAAAATGAAACTTTTTAGTGACGTAACACCATTTCCATTATCAATCCGGGACTTGGCTACTTGGAGGTGAGGGTTGATTAAGTTTTAAGTATGCTTTGGATCTTCTCGTTTCTGTTGGTGTACTTCATGTGTTAAATTTTTAGGTAATGTGCGAGATCCCACGAAATTATGCAGAAATAAATACACAAGCTGATGTGATATAATCTGAATGAATGCGTAGCGTGCCAAGAATAATTTGAAATACGATAGATGGTGCACTTATTTAAATAATTGATTCAGAGGCGATGCATCAATATATGATAATATTAAATTTTGTAGACCATCGAATATACCGAATAATAATAATTTTGTGCATATTAAAAGCCAAAAGAGAAAAAAAAAATTTGGATCTTTCCCAACTCCAATGTTTGTTTCGTTAACTTTCACACCACAAGATACCACCAATTACACCGATAGTTTCTATTTACCTATGGAGTTAGATCTGCTGGGCTCAATAGCGAGGACCAAAAAAAGTGCTTTTGTGATGTACAAGGGTGCGTTTGATAACTGGCTAGATAGTAATTGATTTTGTTCTATTGTTCTGGGAAACAAAAAAAGAACAGAAATCTATTTGATAAATTTTTTGTTCCTGAGCACAAATTTGTTCCTCGAATCAGTTTTAGACCAAAATCAAGAAACAAAAAAAAGTTGATTCTTAATTTTGGGAATAAGAATGAAAAATAGAAAAGATTTCTTTTTCTTTTTCTTCTTTCATATTCTTCTTCTTGGCCAGAGTCGATGAGGCTGGACCCTCGTGACTTGGGCGAGGGTTGCCCTCACTGGATCGAGCGAGGGTGACCTTGGCTAACCATTTCCAGCCCTCGCCCGAGCCGACGAGGGCCGCCCTTGAGGCTCGCGGCTTGGGCAAGGGCCGCCCTTGCCGGATCTGGTGAGGGCAACAGCGAGGACAGCCATTGCTGGTTTGGGCAAGGGCTGGAAATGGCCAACCAAGGCTGCCCTCGCCTAGGCCATGGCCAAGAAGGAGAAGGAAAAAAAAAGAAATATTTAAATATTTAAAAATATATTATTAAAATATTATTAATAAAAAGAAATTTTGTGCAGTTACCAAACGTATTTCTGCTCTTTTTATATTCTAGAAATGGAAATTTTGGCCGTTACCAAACACATTCAAATGCTTAGAAATTGTTTTCGGGAACAAAACAAAAAAAATCATTTCTGAGCAGAAATTATTTTCGGGAACAAAATGGTCACCAACCGAACGCACCCTAAGTCGATGTCTTCGGAATCGAGATTTTCTTATTAAATCTACATAAAATAATTCCATTAAGGGTAACTAAGGGTGCAAATGACAACATTTCTCTTTCACAGACAAGTTTATGAGCAAAAAGAAACGTTTGATAACGACACATAATTTAGCGTTTGATAACAACACATAATTTTTGTTTCCGGAATAGAAATTCCTGTAATAACAACGCAAAATTTTTATTCCCACCGGCCAGTGAGCGGCAGTGGACGGTTGGTGAGTGGCGATGGGCAGCAATGGGGGAGGGAAGGCCGGTGAACAACGGCGGCTGGTGATTGGGGGGGGGGGTGACCGGCGGTGGCGTGAGGTGGGCAGCTGGCGAGTGGCAGCGGACGACCAGCGTAAGGTGGCTGCAGACAGTCGACGGCCGGCGGCAAGTGGGGGTGGTGGGCGGTGGTGGGCGGCAAGGGTGAGCAATAAAAGAAAGTTTTTATTTCTATTTCTATTCCAAAAACAAAAAAGTAAAAAATTTTAACTTTTCATTTTTGTTCCAAATCTATTTTTGGGCCAAAATTTGTCCCAGAAGTAACAAAATGAAATTATTTTATCAAACGGATTTCTATTCTAAACCTGTTCTCGAGAACAAATAAATAGAAAAATAGAGAAACATAATAGTTATCATTCGCGCTCTAAAATTTGTTTGAGGAACCAGGTATGTATTTAAATTTCAAGAACGAAATTTTATTAGAGGGGGAGAATTGTGACATCCTCAATTTGGATCGAAACGACCAAAGGAAAATGGCCATGGATTTAGTGTACAGACTATCCGAGGGTCAGTCATGGATAGACAAGTATGGTCAGAACGGATATTTAGGGGATTGATCATGATTTGATCAAAAGATTGTTCATGGATAGGCCAAGAGCTCGGTCTATTTCTACAGGCAATTTTTTCCGGGGGTCATAATTGCTCAGAAACTACGTAAGAGGAAATTCCCAAGATCATAGCGTCACGTAGAAAAAATGACGATACAAACAAAATAGAGTAGTTGAGAAAATTGATGTGTAGAAAAGTCCTTGAGAAGGACATTGTTGTGGTATTTTTCTCGCCTGAATCAGTTAAGAGCTTAAGACTAATCTAATACGACGGATTGGAGGGGTTGTTTATTTTTGTATAGCAGTCAAAGTCCTTGAGAAGACTTTGTTGTGGTATTTTCTAAATATAGGCAAAAATATCAAGAACATATCTTATTTCATATACAAATATATATTTATTTGTGCAGATATAATTCACATTTATATCAAAACTCCATGTTGAAATGACTAAATTGTCCTTCTTGTAAACTCATTTTGGTATCTTTTCTCGGATTTAATGGTTTTGTTTTCATTTAGTTTTGGATGATTTGAGTGGGAGCAGATATTTAGGATTTAGGGTTTGGGCATTCTTGGAAGACAATGACACTTTTGTAAATAAGGATAACTGGATAAAATAATTCATGCGAAGATGGAAAGTGGTTTCTAGAAGTAAAATTCAGGTACCTGTTTAGTACTTTTAAAAAATTGAGATAGGAAAGCGATCATTGGGTGAAATGTGAGGTATGTGTTGATATATCCACAATTTAATTTTTCATTTCTTTATTTAATATCGCAATTTTATTTATTTATTCTTTTTTTTGGTCGATTATTTATTTATTCAAAGCCCTTCCAAAGACATGTCTTTTGACCATTGTAATTCGTCTTCTCTTAATAGGCAGACTAGTTCTACAATAGCATTTGAGCCTAGATATCGAATCCAAAGGGAAGGATTTCAGTTTAGTGGACAACGTTTCAGATTATGATTAATTAAACGGAAGGATTTCTTCCAGACGGCATCGTTGATATGCGTTTGTCCCATTTTCTTCTTTCGTTTATCATTATTTAACTTTAACTGCTTAGACTTGAATTCCCCGGAGAAACATAGAGCATGCATTTATGCACGTTTGACCTCTTCTGATCTCTGAGAGGAAATAATAATCTCGTTGGGGTTTTGGAGTATAAATGGTGAACAATCCAGGCGAGAGTAGATGATGATTAACCAAACACCACATGAAGTTATGACCAAAAAAAAAAAAACACAACATAAAGCCGCCATATGTTTTATAGTGGAGTGAGATTGAAGCGACCGTGGAGACGAAGAGTAATATAGTGCGTCTGTTGTGTGCAATTATTGTCCAAGGATAAGATGGACGGTGGTTGAGGAATCGTCATCGACGAGAGTCATTATCAATATCACCATCTGGGCCTATAAATACCCGCTCATCTTCTCCGCTCTCTATCTCTCTCAATCTCTCCATACATAGTCAACGAAATGGGTGCAGTTGCAGGTGCAGGCGAAGAGTTCATGGTGAAGTTGGGCAAGAGAGAAGTGGTGGTGGCGCCACTGCCCATTCAAGAGCATTGGCTGCCCCTCTCCAACCTCGACTTGCTCTTGCCTCCACTTGACGTAGGCGTCTTCTTCTGCTACACCAACCCAAGCAGCACCACCACCTTGCAGAGGCTTGAGTATGGGTCCATGGTGGGGATTCTGAAAGCCGCCTTGGCCCAAGCTCTGGTCTCCTACTATGCTCTCGCCGGGGAGGTGGTCCAGAACACAGGCGGCGAGCCTGAGCTCCTGTGCAACAACCGTGGGGTGGACTTCGTCGAGGCTTTCGCGGACATTGAACTCTGCCATCTCAACCTGTATAATCCCGACAAAACCATTGAAGGGAAACTGGTTCCTACAAAGAAGCAAGGCGTGCTTGCTGTTCAGGTACAGATATTAGATTCCGCCCTACTATGTACCGTTTATCCATCTCAAGAGATTAGATCACTGTATATGCACCCAATTTTATCTTCATTTCACCAAGGCTACACTTGTTTCGCAACAAAAATGAATGATTTAGAAAATATTTTCCAAAACTTATTGCTTGTATCACTTACAAAAATGAATGAATGAATGAATGAAAAATCTTTTCATTGCCCACAAAAATATATAAATATAAATGGTCAATTATTTCAAGCAATATAAGCTATTATTTTTGGAAAAATATTTTCTAAATTATTTATTTTCTGCGAACAAACGGAGCCTAAATCTACAATTCTTTTTCTTAAATCTTTTGTATATGCATGGGCGTATAAGTATAACCAGCGTCAAATGGAATAGTGTACCATATATCTGTAAGTCTATGGGTCAGATTCTCCAACTTTACTGAGAATGGTTCACAAAGTTGGTTCATTCATCGATGTTGAAGTTCTTTCATCTAATGTCGAAATAAAACCTTTCGTTCACGGCACTAAGTATGCAAATTTTACAAATCAAAATTTGCTACTATTTGACATTGTTGATACAGAAGTATGATGTTTGGACTTTGTTCACACGTCTGGTATTATAGCCGGTGAACGCACGTTATCAAGGATTTCTTATAGTTTACTATTTTCCTTGTAATAATTCAAAGATGTCCTAATCAAAGTCACATCAATAACTATACACGAAACAGAACAATGTATCGAGATTTTTGCTAAATGATCAGAGAAAGAAAAGTCCGACACTTCGGGCAAGCTTCACTGATTTATTTATGTGATCATCGAGATTATGCATTTGCTCATTGAGTCCATTGAGAATAGTGAGATAAAAATAGTGTGATGCATGAGTGATAATAATATAAATGAAGGAGGAGATTATCGTTTTGTCTATTTTGGATGGAATTGATTGACTGGAAGAATCTTAGAATTAACAACTAGCTTGATGAGACACCACACCATTATGGCAGGGTTCACAGCGACCTCGAGCGCGAAAGATTCATATTTATATGGAAAGGGTGGGATTTCTCTTTCACTACAACTTCATGCATTTAGTTAATGCGCCAAATGGGAAACAAGAGTGCTAGTCTTGTGCGAAATAATTAAATAATGGATATTATCGATGTCATCGAGGAAAGAAGTAGCTAGTAAACTATATGATAAAGTCTTCTCGACGAGATTAGTTAAAGTAATGGAGGATTAAAAAAAATTACACATTAAACTGCCTTATTGAAATGCAAGTGAAAACTATGCTGTTGTCGTAAAAATATAGTACGGTCGATAGATTATGAAGATCAAGTCCATCATAGGATAACTTTTCGGTGATGCATGAGTAAGTCTTCTATGTAGACGAAGTCTACTAGATCAAGCTGCCAAATAAATGTCAATAATATGTGTAATACTAGATCTTATCAAGACATAAATAATTTCTGTGTTGGGATAGATTCTGTCCACTGCATAAGTTGCTAATAGGCTAAGATTTGAACAAATTTTCTCGATGCAAAACATTCAGGCAACGGAGCTAAAGTGTGGGGGAATAGTGGTGGCGTGTACGTTTGACCATCGGATAGCTGACGCCCACTCGGCCAACATGTTCATGGTGTTTTGGGCAGAGACGGCTCGCTCCGATGCCCCGATCTCGCTCCCTCCTTCTTTCCGCCGCTCTCTTCTCAACCCAAGGCGTCCGCTCTGCATTGACCCTTCTCTAGACCGCATGTACGTGCCCATCTCCGCATTGCCCCCGCCTCCCCAGCACAAGCAGCAGGCGGGTGGTGAATTTGAGCCAAAGTCATCGAGGGACAACAACCGTCTGGTAAGCCGCATCTACTATGTGACGGCCACCCTGCTAAGCGAGTTGCAGCAGATGGCCAGCTCCAACGGAAGCAAGAGGTCTAAGTTGGAGTCGTTCAGCGGTTTCCTTTGGAAGATGGTGGCCGAATCCTCCTTGGTTGCTAATAACCAGGACAGCAAGACGTTAGCAAGGATGGGAATTGTGGTAGACGGCAGGTGTAGGTTGATGAGTCAGGGCGGGGACGACAAGCCCTTACCCATGGCGTCCTACTTTGGGAACGTGCTGTCGATATCATTTGGAGAGAAGAGGGCGAGGGAGGTGGTGGAGAAGCCGCTGAGCTGGGTGGCGGAGGCGGTGCATGAGTTTGTGGAGAGGGCGGCGACCAGGGAGCACTTCCTGGACCTGATAGACTGGGTGGAAGAGCACCGGCCGGCACCAGGGGTGACAAGGATATACTGCAAGCTGGGGAGCGAGGAGGAGGAGGAAGGGTCAACGGCGTTTGTGATGTCATCTGGGCAGAGGTTCCCGGTGAACGAGATTGACTTCGGGTGGGGGAAGCCAGTGCTGGGATCCTACCACTTCCCGTGGGGAGGGGAAACCGGGTACGTTATGCCGATGCCCAGCCCGCTCTCCAACGGCGACTGGGTGGTCTACCTCCACCTCTCCCGGTCTCAGGTGGCCTTCATTGAGTCCAAAGCTCCCACCGTCTTCAGGCCCTTGACGCCTTACTATCTTCGCCTGCTTTGATTCTTCTTCTTCTTCTTCTTCTTCTTCTTCTGCATGAATACATACTCGTGCCTCACCGCTACTGTTGGTGGTTGTTGTTTGTCCTGTTTGATTAAAACCTTATGTTCCTTGTGTATTTTTTTTCCCGACATGCATCTTACTCTGTCCTTATTCTCCATATTGATCAATCCGAAGCATATGTCTACTTTCTGTTGATAACACATATCGCTTGCTCACTGTCTTCTAAAGTTATGAGCAATATGACGAATGCCGGCATTTTGTATCATAAACATCGTGCAAGTAACTTCTCATACGGGAAAGACGAAGAAAATAATTAATGATGTCACCCCGTAATCATCCGAAATTAGTCTAATCTTGTCAAATTTTCCTATTGCTCTATGTTCGGTGATTTGACGTTCTACCTTCAAAGGCGTTCAAGTTAGACCTTGTACCCGTCTCCAATAAAAATATTTCGTCGCTTTGCGTACGATTCAACCATGAACCTACTAGCAAAATCGATTAGTTTATGCGGTTGGTGTTGAAAAAACTCCATGCAAGCAATTAGACTACACCTACATACATCCAAACTTCAGGAATTTATCTTTTATATCCTAGCCACATCTTCAATGAACAGTAGTCAACTCCAACTTGGGTTGTTAACGCTGAAAATCTTATTAGGAACGCGAATTGTTGAAGAAAAAAAATTGAGAAGAAAACACATGAACTTTTACATGGAATGCCCTTTTCAAAATTAGAAAAGGAAAAATCACGATGCAGCACTAGGCAATCTCTTCACTATCAGTATGAGTAACATAGTTACAAGCTTCAGCCTTCAAGGTTACAACTACCAAAGATATTGTCTCGATATATTACAAGAGTTTAGAGCATGCATAGTTATGATGAAAATTACATAAATCCCATTAACATCAGTTAAAAAAAGCTCTATTCTCCGCTTTAACATGAAATTACATAGATGTCATTAGCAGTAAAAGCTCTAAGATTTAATATTAATTTTCTCTTTCAAATTCCATGACTTCATCAATCTCCCACTTGGAGGTTGATCTTCAAAACGGCAATAGTCTTCATAGTCTTCATTCATCTTTGTAACCAAAATTATCCTAGTGCAGCAACCCCCTCATTACTAACCATGGAGGCCAACTGAGGCAATGCATAGCCTCAATTTCTTAGTGGTGACAACATTAATTAACATATTTGCTAGATTTTTTGCACCAAGAATCTTCTTCAATGACAATGTCCCATCATTTATCAGTTGACAAATATGATGAGTACTTCAACTCAATGTACTTTGTCCTTAAATGAAATACCAAATTGTTTGCAAGACAAACAACATTTTGATTGTTACTAAAAAGAACACTGTTATCCTACTCCTCGCCTCCTTCGAAAATTTGTTTAACCAAATCATCTCATTGCTAGCTTCGGATATAGCGACACACTTTGCTTTAGTGGCTTAGAGGGACACACACTTCTGAAGTCTAGACATCCAACTGATTGCAGTGCCACCTAAGGTAAAAACATAACTTGAGGTGCTCTTCCTATTTTCCAAGTCACCACCAAGATCTGCATTGACAAAGCCTTGTAAAGTTAAATTGTTTTTCCATAAAATATAGTGACATACATGAAGTGCCTTTTAGGTATCCTATAGCCACTTTATAGCTTCCCAATACGTTATTCTTAATTTAGCCATATATATGCTCACAAACTCCTACTGCGTGAGCTATGTTTGGTTTGGTACACACAATAGCACACATTTTTTTGGCAAGGCACCATAGCATACATTAAACTACCAAAAGTTAAAGCATAAGGTACCTTAGCCATATACTCCTGCTCTTCATCTATCTTTGATGACTGCTCATTCAAGACATTGAAGTGACTTCCTAAAGGAGTACTTTTGGGCTTTGCATTCTGAATTTGTCCAACACTTTCTTAATGTATTTTTCCTGAGATAACTTTAGAATTCCTTCGAATCTATCTTGCGTGATCCTTATCCCAAGAATCTGATTCGCTACTCTCGAGTCATTCATCTGAAACTCTTTTGATAATTGCTACTTCAGTATGTTGATCTCCCTCATGCTAGATCCTACAATGAGCATATCATCCACATCCATCAACAAAATAATATAGCAGTTATTATATTTCTTGAAAAAACAACAATGATCAATTTCACTTCTAGTGAACATGTTACCGCACATAAGGGTACCAAATTTCTTGTACCGCTGCATAGGAGCCTATTTCAAGCCACACAAATTTTTCTTCAGCTTGCAGACTAAGAGTCTATTTGGTAACGTTAAGAGTCTATTTGGTAACGTTTTTACTCCCGAGAAAAATTTCTCTTTATAAATAGTTTTTTCTATTTCTATTCCCTGGATGAGTCTTTGAGTAGAAGAATGTGTTTGTTAACCGTATAAAATTTCTATTGCAATCAATTCAGGGCTCCATACATGTGCAACTGTTTTGCTCTTTCACTCGTCTTTTTCCAGATTACCTCAGGAAGATCATTGTACAGGGAAGATCATCAAAATCAGACCAAGGTTGGAGACATCATGACTGAGGAGGTAATTACAGGCTCTCTCTTGTAAGAGCTCATGCTGCAGGTTAAGATTACTACTGCTGAATGCGAAGCTATAGACTGATCAAAGTTACACCCGACACAAATGTTCTGAAGGCAATGCAGATTATGACCGGTACCATTGGTTATGGTAGTAATGTACATGGGTTGGTTGCTGCTGTTAATGTCATTAAGTGCTGCATGCTTGTCAAAAATGATGGCAGAATGGCTAGAGAGCGATTGAGAGGTGACCTGGTTTCTAAGAAAACAATCGAGAAAAGAGAAATGCCTAATCAAATCCCACGAGCCATAGGCGACGCAAAGGAGCTACACAATCAAGCGGCGCAAAATCCACTGATAAATAACCAAAAAAGTCATAAACCTATTATACTTATACCAATTCAGTCTTAAACATTTTCATTGTGCAAATTGAGTCATAAATTGTTTCCCATTTTGCCAATTGAGACTATCCAGCCAATTTTGACCAAAAATTATTGACGTAGACATTGGCCGTCCTACGTGGCACAACCGGCGCTAACGTGGACAGTTTTTGCAATTTAAAAAAAATTAAATATTTTATTCTTTTCTCTTTTTTTTTTCCTTCTTCCTTTGTCAGTCACCATGGTCGGCGACCTACTAGAGGCGAGGTGGAGCCTCACCGGCAATGGCAAACAGCGAAGGAAGAAGGAAACGGAAAAAGAAATTAAATAATTATTAAAAATTAAAATTTAAAAAAAATTGTAAAAATTATCCATGTCACATAGGGCGACCCTCGTCCACATTAGAAATTTTCGGCTAAAATTGGCCAAATGGACTCAATTTGCAAAACGTGAAAAGGTTTATGGTTCAATTGATACAATTAAAATACTTAAGATTATTGACATAAGTGTAATAGATTTAGGACTTTTTTGGTAATTTTTCCCAAAATCCATCGTTAGATTTACATGACCAAGCACAAAATGGTAGAAGGTCGGCAGCAGACAACCGTGGAGCAAGACATTTGAATGCTCACTCGCTCATCGAGCAGAGCCAAGACTAAACCGAGGCTTCTTTGGCCCTTCTATCGAGCAGAGGGAGAAGACGGTTAGGGTTTGCCAGTCACGGAGCATCCGAACAAGGCTTGCGATTAGCTCTGAACCATGAACGATGGTATGACTCCTTGGGTGTTTCGATTTGGGGGAGGCGTAAGAGATACTGAGGACAGCATAAATCTGATGCTGGAAATGGAGAGGCCTCAATTTCCCATACTCCAGTTTCGAGGGCCACAAACTTGACCCAACCTAACCGAACCGAACCGAGTTTTCTGTTGGGGTTATATTTGGTTCAGTTCATATCAAATGCATGCCCTAACGGTCAGAGTTTTCAGGAAATTCGAATCGAACCGTTAACACCATAATTTTGTGGGATCATGAGGATGGTGATCATCTTCCATTACTTTGATGGCATCTGCCGGGGCGTTCAGCTCTCCTTGTCCCTTTCCACCTTTCGCGTCAACCTCCCCGCTTCTCCCTTCTCTCTCGTGTCATTCCCTGTCGACTCAATGAAAAACCAAACTAAACAACCCTTTTACCTTGCTGCGACGTGCTTGCATTTGTTAGGCTTCTTTAAATAGCCACTTACGCATGTCCACAGTAAGTATTGAGATACATGTAAGAGTTGTCTTAAAAAAGTCCCACGTTGAAAAATTATGTGGCATAGAGTAATTAAATATCATAGTTGGCTTATAACTATTTTGTATAAGTTTTTTAGTGAATGTAGGTCAAATTAGATATCTTGACGGACTTGAATTTGGATAGTATATGTCGCGAGAAACAAATAATCAAAACACATTATTACAACAACCCACTTGAGTCACTCAAACACTATTTCAAAATTCCCAAAAAAAAAAGTCTTCAACCTATTGTACGGATGCTAATTTAGTCCTAAACCATTGACAATTTACCAAAACAATCCTTTCAGTTGCTGACAATTTTTTTAAAAACACTTTCTGAATTTTTTTCTTTGCTTTTTCTTTTCTTTCTTTTTTTTTTCCTTCTTCCTACGCCATTTGCTAGGCCTTGGCAGTGGCCAACAACTAGCCATAGGTAGTGGTGACCTTGGAACTAAGAACCACCCACTAAAGACTAATTCCGAAAAAATTGGAATCGAAAATCACTCATTGGTTCCATTGATCCACTTGAGAGTAGGACCACCAGTTCGATCCAGTTCCTGGGTCAATCCATGGAACCAGAACTTAATCCCTATAGATTCACAACCAAACTACAAACATAGTGACCAAGTATATTCCCTGAAATTATCTACTAATAGAGGCTCAAGTAAGCGCAGAATTACCTGGAGTCACAACTAGAGCAAGAGCAAAAAGGCAACGACAAGCCAAAAACTAACAAATCTCAAAACAAACTTCAACATAATTTGAAGCACCCTAGGTCGGAAATCGAATTTGCCAACGGCAACAAAAAGAATGAGTACCCTCAAGTAGAAAATTTCACTTGCAAGTCCACAACTCAGTGATAAAGTTGAAGGCGAGGCGAGAGGCTAATGCGAGATGTGAGGGAGGGCTAGAGGTGAGGCGTGAGGCAATTGCAAGTCTGCAACAAAGTTGAAGACATGGTTGCATGACACTCTCACAGTGAGAGAGAGATGAGGCTAGGATTTCTTCCTTTTTGTTTCAATTTCGAGGACCACAAGACGTGAGTAGGACTGTAGGGTAAATTGCCAAAGGCAAGCGAGAAAGACTCACTTTTACTGAAAGTGAGTTGAATTTTTTTTTTAAATATATATACACATACATACCGGTCTGATCCAACTAGGCAAGTGGGCGATTCCACTCCTAGAACTAGGAACTGAACTTATCCAAAAAATTCAAAAGGAAAAAGAAAAATAAAAAAAAGAAGAAAAAAAGAATAAGGAAATAAAAAAGGAAGAAGAATAAAATTATAAAAATTATAAAAAAAAAATTTCGAAAAATTATAACATCATCCATGTCAGCGCCGGCTGTATCACGTAAGATGACTGGCATTCACATTTAGTGGTTGCCAATTAAAACTAGCCAAAATGACTACAATAGCAAATCGATAAAATATTTTGGACTAAATTGGTCAAATTGAAAGTTTAGGACCAAATCGGTCAAATTGAAAGGTTTAGGTCTGAATTGACATTTACATAATATGTTTAAGACTTTTTTAGTAATTATCCCAACACGCTGCGCAATTGACTATTATGGCCAAATGCACCTTTGCTCTCTCTAAGTACTAAAAGCAAAACTAGAAATTCAACTCCAATAAAGATTTGTTGTCGTTCCGTGTGCTGGGTCACCCAAAAGTCCAATTTGTTTAGGAATCTCTATTTGGATCGGATAATTTTCACGGATTCAGTCTCAAAATTAATTACCCAACGCCACCAAACACACAGCTAAAGCATTCGATTTTACAGTGTCTTTAGACTAATACCTGACACGTACATATTAGCATCACACCAGATGGGATGAGATGGGGTAGTGACGAAATTTTAAATAACTCTATAGTGGGAATATGCGAGCCATGCTGAAGGTCTCTCGCGTGTGGGCCTTTTGCAGCAGGGACAGTTTTAACTTCTGGATTTGATCTTAACACCTACTATCTTGCAATATGTCTGAGGTTTTTCGGTATGAATTAGTTTTCCGGAGTTCTGGATGATTGCCAAAGTCGATATGCCAACCTAACAACTCCAAATTTGCGGTCTTTTAATATTATAATATCGCATCGTCACTCTCCCAGATTGGTTCTCATGTTTCTAATACACAACCTCTCTCTCTTTCCATAGCAGAATGAGAAACCACTTCGCCATCCATGGAAGATTGGTTCATATGTACGCCCGGCGAGGAATTGTGACGTCCTCTGCGCGCTGAGCGTACACGTGAGAAGTTGACGATTCAAAAATGGCAGTCCTTCTGGAGCAGGTCAAAGGTAGGCTCACTGCCTCCTTCCTCCTCCCCTCCCAACAAAAACTACTATGGTTTTTGCACGCTCCTGCCTGGACCCATTGTTTTCGAAGCTCCCAACGAACGACAAAATATGTAACGCCACTCTCTAAAGCATCGTGGAACTTCACTGGGCCCTCGCCGGCCACAGCGGACCTAGGACAGTTGTCATGCGTTTTTTTTTCCAGAAATGTCCAGGGGCTTTTAGATACCCTTTCCAGCGATTAGATACCCTTTCCAGCGAACATGAAACTTCCCTGACTTTTCTAGTTGGAATGTGTTGGCCGTGTCAAAGCTCCCTTTGAGAAAACAATTTTTTTTTATTTTCAAAACACACATGTTTTGTTCATTATCTTTTTACCACGTACATATCTCTATTATTGCAAATATTGTTCAAATGTTTTTTAACAAAACCCCGTGTTGAAATGACTGAATTGCCCTCCTTGTGCACTCATTTAAACATCAAACTTAGTGTCTGGCGGTTTAATTTTTAATTGGTTTTAGGTGATTTGAGCGAGTGAGGGAATTTAGTATTTGGGAGCGGACATTTTTGGAAAATAGTGAGATTTTGGCTGATAATTGATGCGAATTTGCAAATTTCAAAGGAAATGAATAATGAGGGGAACGGGAGAGAAAGTTGGCTGGGTCTTACTCTTTACTTAGTCCTTTCCTTTGCACTGTTATCTGCACGCTTGACCTCTTCCGATTTCTGCCAGGAAATAATGATCTCTTCGGAGTTTTGGAGCGTAAACGTGAACAATCCGGGTGAGAGTAGATGAGATTAACCAAACCCCATGAAGCCCCCCATATGTACTGTGGGGACGAATAATTTATTGGATCTGTGGTGTGTATTTTCCCCGGATCAGATGGACTGGACGGTAGTTGAGGAATAGTTCGGAGGGAGTCAGTATGACAACCATTTGGGCCTATAAATACCGGCTCATCTTCAATCGTACAGGTCCATCCCCTTCCTTCTTCTCCGCGACCCCTCTCTCTCTCTCTCTCTCTCTCTCTCTCTCTCTCTCTCTCTCTCTCAATCTCGCTACGTAGTACACAAAATGGGTGCAGTTGCAGGTCTAGGCGGAGAGTTCGCAGTGCAGTTGGGCAAGAAAGAAGTGGTGGCGGCAGCACTGCCCATACAAGAGCATTGGCTGCCCCTCTCCAACCTCGACTTGCTCTTGCCTCCGGTTGACGTAGGCGTCTTCTTCTGCTACACCAACCCAACCACCACCAGCGCCTCACAGAGGCTGGGATATGGGTCCATGGTTGGTATTCTGAAAGCCGCCTTGGCCCAAGCTCTGGTCTCCTACTATGCTCTCGCCGGAGAGGTGGTCCAGAACTCGGCGGGTGAGCCTGAGCTCCTGTGCAACAATCGTGGGGTCGACTTCATCGAAGCTTTCACAGATGTAGAACTCCGCCATCTCGACCTGTATAATCCCGACGAAACCATTGAAGGGAAACTGGTGCCCACAAAGAAGCGAGGCGTGCTTGCTGTTCAGGTATAGACGTTAGATACGGCCGCACTATATATCGTTTATCCATCTCAAGAGATCAAATCACAGTATATGCACCCATTTTCATCTTCATTTCACCTAAGCCTCCATTAATTTCGCAGAAAACGTTTTCCCAAAAAACATTTTCCATAATTTCCGGTGTTTGGGGCAGAAAATAAGTGGTTAAAGAAAATATTTTCCGATCAATGAAGAATTTCCTTCTAAGACCGGGGAAAATGATTTCCTTTCTTGAAAGGAAGGAAAACATTTTCCAATCTCCCCTCTTTCTCACGCGTCCTCTCCTCCTCTCTCCAGAGTTGCTCCTTTTCCCCCATCGTTCTCATGCAACCTGGGGTTTTCATCTCCAAAGCCACTCCTCCTCTTCCTCCGGCCGCCTCGCTCACCCAAGGCCAGCGAGCTCTAGCAAGGCCGAACCTAGTCTCGCCTCGCCAGATCCGGCAATGCTCGGCCTCGCCAGAGGCCACCTCACTCACCCAAGGCCGGTGAGCTTGAGCAAGGCCAAGCCTAGCCTCGCCTTGCCAGATTCGGCGATGCTCGACCTCATTCGAGACCGACGAGTCGAGATCAAGCCTTGCCAGATCTAGCGAGGCAAGGCGAGGCCTCGCCCTAGACTGGTCGCCGGTCATGGTGAGCCTCTCCGGCCTTGGGCAAGTGAGGCCGAACCTCGCCTATGGACAGTCGACGGTTGTCGCTGTGGCCGGCGACCGGCAAAGGAAGAAAGAAAGGGAAAACAAAAAGAGAAAAGAAATATTAAAAATTTCAAAAATAAGAATAATTAAAAATTCGATTTTTTTAAAGTAGTGTATGAAGGAAAATATTTTCAGTACCGAATAACGAAAAACATTTTCCAATTCATTTTCATATTTCAGCCGAACATCGGAAAATATTGTTATTTTCCTGGAAAATGACTTCCTAGAAAACATTTTCAAGAAACGCCATATTTTCCGTAAAATAAATGGAGCCTAAATATACAGTCTTTTTCTTTAACCTTTTATTTATGCATAACCAGCGTCAAACGAAATATAGTATCCTCTACCTCTAAGTCTATCGGTCGGATTCTGCGACGTTACTGAGAACAATTCACAAAATTGATTTATTCAACAATATTGAAATTCTTTTAATAGGTATTAAATATAAAGCTACATTGGTTAGTATGCGAATTTGACCGATCAATTTGGATACCATTTACCATTGTTCATAAAGAAGAATAATGTTTGGGCTTTGATCCCGCGTAACATCATGATCAGGGATTACATGCATCAAGGATTTCTCATACGAAACATAACAATGTAGGAAGATTTATTGCTAAATGTTCAAAGGAAAAAGAATATCACACTTTACACAAGTTACTCTGGTTTATTTATGTGATCATTGAGATCATACATTGACTAGATGCGCCCATAGGGAACAGTGAGATAATAATAGAATGGTACATGAGTGATAGTAATATAGTGATGGAGGAGATTATCATTTTCTTTTTTATTATGGACGGCATTGAACGAATGGAAAAATCTTGCGAGGGTGCACCTCAGGATCAATCATTAATATGTTGAGACCGTAATGTTATAATGTGTGGGTTATCAGTGCCCTCAACTTCGGGGAATCTCTCTTTATGTGGAAGAGGTGGAATCTCTCTTTCACCATCAACTTCAGGGGAAACATGCTGAGACTCTTAAGGAATCTGTCCTCTCTTGTGTTTGTCTTGTGTGAGTCTACATGATAAGGTCATCTCGCTTCTAGAAGCGATTAGTTAAATTAAATGGAGGATTAAAACATAGTTCAGTGATTGAACTGCCTCGCTGAATGGGCAAGAAAAAATTGTGGTGATGCCGAAAAATTACTAAATGAAGATCAAGTTCGTTTCTACCATTAATCATGTGTACCCATGTTGGGACACACATTATTACTTATTTAAATAACTTCTCGGTGAAGAATATTTAGAACTTCCCTTAAATTGAGCATTGCTAATATAACAGTTTTTGGGCCAATGTGAAATTAATAATATTGAGCCACAAATTCATGGAGGATTGGATCCCACAAAAATTTATAATTATTTTTATTTATTTATTTTTTGGTCCAAAATGAACTGTTAATTATTTCTCTTTTTTATTTGATGGAAAACATTCAGGTGACGGAGCTAAAGTGTGGGGGGATAGTGGTGGCATGTACGTTTGACCATCGGATAGCTGACGCCCACTCGGCCAACATGTTCATGGTGTTTTGGGCAGAGACGGCTCGCTCCGATGCCCCGATCTCGCTCCCTCCTTCCTTCCGCCGCTCTCTTCTCAACCCTAGGCATCCGCTCTGCGTTGACCGTTCTCTAGACAGCATGTACATCCCAGTCTCCGCATTGCCCCCACCTCCCCCGCAAAAGCAGAAGGCACATGAGGAATGCGAGACGACGACATCGAGGGATGACGACTGTCTGGTAAGCCGCATGTACTATGTGACCGCCGCCAAGCTAAGCGAGTTGCAGCAGAGGGCCTGCTCCAACGGAAGCAAGAGGTCTAAGTTGGAATCGTTCAGCGCTTTCCTTTGGAAGATGGTGGCCGAATCCTCTTCGGTTGCTACTAATGATGACGACAAGACGATGTCGAGGATGGGGATCGTGGTGGATGGCAGGTGTAGGTTGATGAGTCAGGGAGTGGACGACAAGCCCGCACCCATGGCGTCCTACTTTGGGAATGTGCTGTCGATACCATTTGGAGAGAAGAGGGCGATGGAGGTGGTGGAGAAGCCGTTGAGCTGGGTAGCGGAGGCGGTGCATGAATTTGTGGAGAGTGCGGCGACGAAGGAGCACTTCCTGGACCTGATAGACTGGGTGGAAGAGCACCGGCCAGTGCCAGCCGTGGCAAGGATATACTGCAAGCCCAGGAGCGAGCAGGAGGAGGAGGAAGGATCGACGGCGTTCGTGGTGTCATCGGGACAGAGGTTCCCGGTGACCGAGATGGACTTCGGGTGGGGGAAGCCAGTTCTGGGGTCCTACCACTTCCCGTGGGGAGGGGAAGCCGGGTACGTTATGCCGATGCCCAGCCCGCTCTCCAACGGCGACTGGGTGGTCTACCTCCATCTCTCCCGGTCTCAGGTGGCCTTCATTGAGTCCAAAGCTCCCACCGTCTTCAGGCCTCTGACCCCTCACTATCTTCGCCTGCTTTGATTCTTTTTTCTTCTTCGTCGTCGTCTGTATGTACCCTCATGGGCCTCATCAACCCTGTCGTTCGTTGCTGTTTGTCCTATTTGATTAAAACCTTATGTTCCTCGTGTATTTTCTTACTGGGTCGTCATGATGTCACTTGCTCACTGTCGTCTAATGTCATAAGCAATTTGACCAATGCGGACATTTTGAATCGCTCATTATATGTGAACGTGACAGAAACCTTATGTACGGGGGAGTAAGTTCTCCTTGCAACACAAGATAATTACAAACAAATATACAAACCACATAACATGTGTACCATATAAAATGTTGATCTGTAGTTAATAGCATGATCACGGATGAAAGATAGGACAAGATTCAAAAGTGTATACGAGACACGTAGTAATTTAATTAACAATGTCAGGCCATAACCATCCAAAATCAGTCGAATCTCATCGGGCTTCCACATTGCGCCATGGTCGGTGATTTGAGAATGAAATGTGTTAATGTTTCCTGGTTCCTGTCTTCTTCCTTTAAACTGGTTCGAGTTGAGTCCTAGTACTTCTCTCTCGTGAAAATATTTTGTCACCATATGTCTGATTCAACCAGGAACCTAACGTTATTGGTTGGTTTATTCGGTTGGTGAACAAAAGCCTCCGTGCTAGCACTTAGACCACATGTACGCACATTGAAACTTCGGGCACTTTTTATGTAGTGAAGCTATCTCTTCAATGAACAGTATTCAACTCCAGGTTGTTAACATTAAAAAGCTGACTACGATTTGTATGGTATCCAGAACATAAAAAATGGGATCGAAGGTTATAAGAATGACTAATTATGTCTTTATATTAGACCTTAGCTTTAGCTTTCTTTTTTGGGTTAGACTTGAAACAAAACCAAAAAACAAGAGCATGATGCCCGTCGTCATCGTTTCTATTGGTTCTATCCTCGAGAGCAGCAACAATTAATTGTTTTCAAGAGTAGCACTACTCGAGGTCCCGTATATGCGCTAATTGTCCCCGAAAGCGACTCTATCTCGTGAATCACGTTGGTCTCTCCTTCACACGTCGGGGGGTGGTCCTTTCGGGTGTCCAAGCCAGTCTTGTCGTCGGCATTATTGTTCTCGAAGTCCACCACAAGTAAAGCTTATTCCGTTGTCTGGGACCAACTTGCCCTGTAAGCCTCCTTACACTAAAGAAAGGCTGTGGATAAATTTAAGCGGATTTAAGACAAGTCATGAAGATACACATCGTCACAAAGTTGGCACATCTTCTCACATGAACATGATATAACCATGTGGAAACCGTTTTAAATTGCAGCAAACTAAATTGCATTGTCCCACGGTGCTTGACTTTAGTCACTCACAGCTGTCTAGACATTTGATGATGGCTTCGCCTGTCTATGATGCTCGCAATTGTAAGAGAGCCCCACAATGAATAACATCCATGGTAGATGTGATTAAGCATTTATCAAAATTGGGGAAGTTTTTAATGAGAACAATAAATGAAATCGAGAAGTAGAACCAATGACCATGATCGAGAACTTTCGTATGAGAGGGGTGCAGAAGAGGAAACATCTTGGTTATCACAGGCACTATCAAATGAAATCGAACTCATGTGAGATCTATCTAAATATTTAAATAATAAATCACACTTTCACGTAACAACTTAAGCTTTTAAAACAGTTAGAATCCCATATGGTATTAAAGCAAGAGATCTTAAGTTTAAATTTTTATAGGCCCTTATGTGTCTCCCCAATTGTAAATTTCTACGTTTTAGGCTTAATACAAAGTCCAGCCTACATTCAAATTATAACATATGTGTGAGGGGAAGTGTTAAGTTTAAACTTTTAGAACAATTAACAATGGTCTCACAAAATTGATTCCCTTAATTTAACCCATAAGCCGGGCTTACCCAATAATTGCTGGCAAAAGAGCGCCTCCTGTGCGTACTAATTAGTATTTATTCATTGCCACTGTTGTCTGAATTGGAAATATCCTTTGATTCTTTTGCATACGGTATTCTTTCAACGATCCCTTTCCACGTTTTTGGTGTTTTTCTTCTTTGTCCTCTCTCTCATTTTTTCGTGAAAGGGACTTGTGCCATTAGTTTCATTCTTCGGTAGAGAACACAAAATTATCTTTCCGATATTAGTTATTGGTCATCGCAAAGTTTAAGGATAGGCTTGTTGACGAAGTAATTACAACGCGTGGTCTCCTTCCATCCATTTACTTAATGTTTTTATTGGAAATTCTAACAAACCTAACAATCTTCAAAATTTTACAAGTGAATTGTGGCTTCTATTTCAGTCTATAATTTCCCGCACAAAGATGTTCACCAAATAGTTTCTTTGTCATTCACCCAGCAGACGACTGTTTGTTTTAGAGTGACACCTACTGGTATGTGGTTCATAATCCCCATCAACAGGAAGACACATGATCTCGCTCCCCGATGAGCAAGCATGGTTACAGGGGGTTGCCCCAGAGAGCAGCTCCTCCAAACCGCTAGAGGGCTTTTATAATTTGGATCCGTATTTTATTGATAATTTAGATTTGGGCCTATGAATAGTTAGTGAGTGGTCTAGGGTTTTATCAGCCCTTAAGGTTTTCTTGTGTCGCATATATATATAATCTCTCTTTGTTTTTTTTTTTTTGTAATATAGAGTTGTAACAGAGCAGTAGGAAGTGATAATTATAATGAAATCCTTTACTCGATGTAGCCCTAATTTAAAGGTGAACCAAGATAAAACATTGTGTCTCGATTTCTTTTTCTTAAATTTACTCCCTATTTCGTTGTGTTTATACATCTAATCCTAACAACACCAAATTGCATTAGTAGAAATGTATTTTATACATTTGGGATAAGTCAATGTAGTATGATATCCCTTAGCCAACGCTTTGTTGACACGGTCCGCATTGAGTATGATAATGTTTAAGATTGTGAAACACGTAATGGGTTGATAAAGTCACATTAGCAGGATATTATTTCATTGGGTACACTTAAAAGGGTTGCTGGAAACCTTACCAAAAAAAAAAAAAAGGGTTGCTGGAAACCCGACTAATGATCACGACCTACCACGAGCCTTTGTTCATTTTCATACCTTTCTTTGTCAATGCACATCACGTATAGCAATTATCTGCTTCCTGATATTTCTATAGCAAGGACATTAATGTGGAAATCATGGGACATTTCTCTTTTGTTGCGGTACTCCCCTCGTCGTCTTGTCGATTCAGAAAGAAAGAAGCCGACACACCAATTTAGAGTCGACATCGACGGCATCATATGTGGACTATTCTTCCCCCGAAGAATATTGCAGCCCTGTAACAGTTGGAGGATGTCTTTCACAAGGACAATATTTAATGTGCATGATAGAGCTGATATCTTTGAACATCAGAATATCCAAATTGTAAAAAACCCGCTGGATAAAGTGGGTTAGATAATTCAATCTTAGCGGGGACTGTGCGGGACGTCATAGGGGATGGAATTTGGTGATCTCTGGAGGTAAACGGAGTCCATTACAAAATGGGGGACAATGGCCTCGGAAAGTGAAGATGACGAGGACACATTGACACGTTTTGTTCTCACCAACCCTTTTGGCAGCAGTTCGGTCGCCGTTCTGCTCCGAGCCAACAACCAGGAAGCACCAATCTCTGCAGGCCACATTGTGCTGGGGTTGGGGTTACTATATAAAATGCAGATTAGTGCACCTCTCCCTGCGACTTCACATAATTTTGGTTTATATTCTATGCCTAAGGACGAGAAAAGATACTGAGACTCATCCCGGGTTCTGCGACTTTATTTGCAATCGTTCGAGTGGTTCAGCTGGGGACGGGCTAACAACTCTCAATTGCACTGACTTATGTCATGCATTTGCAAGAAAGATGTCATCTTCGCACCAATCACAGCAGTCCCAACTGGGAAAATTCCAAGGACATCAACCTAATGGAAACATAGTTTAGTACTGCCGATCACATCAGGAGTGGGCTTTCCAAGTGGTTTAGGTTGCGATCAAACTTAAATTACCACGAACCTTGTAGCCATTTTCCTCTGGTTAGGTGTAGGACAAATCTACCCCAACTACTCAAGGTATAAAGAAACTAATTAAAGTAATCTCATCCGTTATTAAAAAAGCATGCGGGAGAAAAGTTATTCATTTGCAAATGTTGAAACACGGCGATAGATATAGGTTGATTGGTACGTACGGCATACAAAATGTTGGTGAATTTCATATTTACTGCTACACGATATACTCATTGAGTAATAGGGTATGCAATTTAGGACAACTCTGACATGATAGAATCAGCTGTTAATTAAGATCATCAAATATTGCCCCACAGCAACGGTGACCAAAGGATGCACTCTCTCATCAATCGCGAGGTGAGAACTCTCCTGCATAGGGTGAAGAAGAATCAGCCAACACCTTACCACGAAAAGAAAAGTCAACCTATAATAGCAGCCGCCGGTGGATTTAGATCATGTTCCGCTGTATTGACCTTGTCAGCCATATCCACTATCCAGATAAGATATGTTTGAATAGATAGGAAGCGAAGAATTCCCAGCCCTCCCTCTCCAATAATAACCCATCTTGCGGCTAAAACACGCTTGCTTTTGCAGCCTCTCGACTCTGATGTATAATTTCTCTCGGCTGTGTTAGGTATGGTGTAGATTAATTAAGTAGGAAGAGCGATGTATCATGCCATGCACTGTGATAACGTTATAACTTACAATACGCCGGCGGGAACCCAATGATGATCTGATGGAGAGTTGTGTTCTCTGGTGTGCTGACACTGGAGTCAAACTACAACTGATTCTTTTGGTAATTGCGTTACGTATGGGTCTTCTACTTGTTCAACTGTCAAATGGGTTCAAAAAATGACGCCCTCTTTGCCACCCGCGAGAACTGGTGCGCGGACATTGATTTTGACCGATCTCTGACACTGGCGGTTGGTGTATGTCGTAGTCCCAAATGGCTTTTACCCATTAATACCAGATGTTTGAGACTTAAATCTTTATATGCGTACTGAATTATGGGTGAATGATTAGGTCAAGCAACGAGATGAAACGTTGCTGAACAACCTCTTCTATCCACCTCTTTGGGCTTGGCCAATGGTCCGGCCATCCTCACCATGCTCACATGAAGCCGGTAGGCGATGCCTCCGGTTTTCCAAAGATACTCGATTAGATTCATCTGTCAAGCTAAGTGTTGGCGAGCTCTAACTTAATAAGATATTCGAATAGCTCGAGCTCAATCAAGTTAATCTCTCTTATAATCATTGATCAAGTCGAGCATTTCAAGAATAGCTTGACTCAGTTTCGCTTTAGCGGTGACCAATATAGAAATTATATGTAGCAAGGTTAATAGTCATAAGACTAATAGGTGCATGCTTTAGTTATTTACATGTGAAAAGAAAATTATGCCACATTTAGTAAATGGACATGACATGTAATGAATTGCTAATATATCCTAATCGTGATAATATTTTTGCCTCACTCAAACATGCTGAATAACAATCTTTTCACACAAACGAATAATGGCATTAGAATGTTTAAATTTGAAGTTGATCTGTTAATAATGAGGGTTAATATCGAGCATGTATATTTACTTATTTGACAATTAAAAAAAAGGTAAAATTTGTTTTTTGATCAAGTCAAATGATAAAATGATTAAGATCAGCACTTCTGGCTGCGGTCCCCAGATTCCCCACTAAGTTACCAACTCCAAAATTTCAAAATAATAAAAGAAAATGTGGAAAATCCTAAAAGGGACCACATCACTCCGTTAGTGTCCGTAATCCAGTCACTTTCATGTATCTGAAAGTTGGGCAACCTCAGCTTTTTCATAAATTCAAGGTTTCCGAAGGTTTCACTTTCCACCTTGCAACTTGTTCATTTGTTTAGATTATCGTACTTCGTACTATCATTGCTATTTTAGTTCAGATCATCCCTCTCATCCAAATGTGAACCAAGAGATTCTGCGTAATTATTCTTACTATAAACAGTCGGTCAATCTTTAACTACTTACCATTTTCAACCTATCTTTGCACACTTGCTAAGAGAGGATTGTTAGGTGGAAAAATCTTCTGCAACCACGAATAATATTGTTCGATTTTTGGAATTGCAAAAATAAAGATTTTTTAATTACTAAAACTCGCAAATCGATGTGGTCCATTTCCTTTGCACATTAACCACATAATTAATACTAATATCAGGCATGCACGAGGCGCTTAACAACTTTCTTTTAGATAACATTATAAATTCTATTTGTTGAATTTATTTAGTAATATCGTTCTAAGTATAAAATGAGAAATTATGTATGTAAAATTATAGGTAAAAAGAAACTTATAAAATGACTTTTATGTCCTTTGTTTTTCCATTGTGGCGACGAATCGAGATTTATGAAAAACTAGAAAAGATATGTAGATAAATAAAGACATATAAAATACTTTCTCTGAGTGAATAGATTACCATCAAGTGGGATGCCCTTTTTCAGGTGGAAAAAGCAACAAAGTAACGAAATCATCTCTTTTCTTTTGGAAAACCAAAAGTGAAGCAAAACCCATTTTTGACTTAAAAGTATTAGTATAAATATATAAAGTATTTCTTTAAGTTGGGAGTCCATGGGTTATCATGAAGTAGGAGACCCTTTTTCAGTGGTAAAAGAAGCGAAACAATGAAATGATTTCTCCTTTCTAATTTCTACTCTTATCTCCATAGAAGAGGACCCTCCAAGAATGTCATGATGTCATTATAGCAAAGGGCAAGTGCAACCCTAGTGGTGGTTGGCCTAATGTTGTAGGCTTACTCATAAGTGGTTTGGGCCCCTCTATGGTCACGAGATCAAATTCTCCTACCCGCTTTTTGGTCTCAAAAAACCTTGTCTTGTCTTGTCTATGGCGGTCTAATCATGGCATAACATAACCCTAGATCTCAGCTGTACTCTACTCTCGCTAGTACTATAGTGGGACGGCGATGACAGACTTGCTAAAAAATGAGGACGGTAGCTTTGGTGGCTCATATCGAACATTACATTGCGGATGTAAAATTTTCAATAACAATGCCAGAAGGGCGTAGCTAGTTGTCCAGTACCATTCTTTCATTGATAAAAAGAGAAAATTACAAGTGCAACTAGTGACTCGATGCTCATTTAATTTTAATTTTGGGCCAACCGAGCGAACTGGGCAATCCCACCGATTCTGTCCATGGGCTTCTTTTTTGGATTGCTCTTCTGGTCCTGGACCTCCTGGATTCTCTCTATTTAGGGAAATCCAGTTATGGTTGATCACTCTCATCTTCGTACCATGTCCTGTCGACATTCAAGTGCTTCTTCCATCACTTTTCTTTGCGAATTCCAATTGCTGAGTTAACTCCTTTCTTTGAAAACTGGCGCCTCCCTACAAGTTCTTTCCGCATTCAATCTCCATAACGGAAGCGGCGGCATTCAATATCAGTTCCTCCGTTCTGGCTTTTGCTATGTGCTGATGATCGATCACACTTCATTCTTGGAGACGATGTCATTGATTTTCATCGTCTTTCCAGCTTTACCCAAATGGGATTTTCGGATCACCATCGGTCATCATGTGAACATTAACGACCTTTGTAGCCCTAAAACGGGGAACTTCCTTATGTTAACGCTACGCCACCCTTTCTCGGATGGAGCCTCCTTGAAATCCCTACTTGACAAGACAACTACCCATTGCTTCTCCCCCCCCCCCCCTGCTTACGCCCCTCTATATGACAGCAGGGCACGCATTGCGTGTTAATAAATAATATTAAATGGATGCATCAATGAAAGTTAATCTTACGATATTCGGTCCATTTAGAGATAGGATTTGAATTTTGGCAACTTTCTGAAAATATAGAAGATTTAATTCTAAGTTTGGAAACTGCTAGAGATTCGTGAAAAATTAATTTGAAGTATTAAGGATTTATTTTAATTTTTACGGTTGTTCGTTCGCAATTCTTATTCCATTGTAATCCACCATGGACTCTTTGTAGAATTTCTCGGAAGACAAATTAAGGTTTAAATCATTTTTTCATGTTTATTTAATTATATAAAGAGATAAATAATGTTGCGGAAAGAGAGAAAACCAACAAGAAGAAAACAGGCGGAAAGAAAAAGAAGAATCAAAATGGAAAGCATTAAGTCAATGTGATGCGGAAAAGTTGCAAGATTTTTTTGGTCGGAAGTATGTCGTTATTTGAAACATTTACTTCAGTTCGTTCCACAAAAAGCTAATCATCTTAGAGAGTGAATCATTATTGAGCCAAAAAAGGAAATTTTCCTAATTCAAATAGATTTATAAATTTGAGAGATTTTCTAGTTTAACTTGGTTTCCAGAAAAGGACTTCCCATTTTGAATAAGACTCTTGTCTATTATAAGAAGTGTCTTCTTTGTGAAGAGTATCCAAGAGACTATTTCTTCATGAATTACTGCTTGAAGTAATTTGAGAGTGCTAAAGCTAATAAATCTTGTGGTAAGACTCTTTTGTGAAATTGATAGATTATTTCGTAAGAAATTATAGGGCTAAAAACTATGTGCATTGTTCGGTGTATCCGAGATTAGAAAATACTGAGAGTGTTTGAGTGACAAAAGTATTGTTGTTATCTCCATTGTATCGCTAAATTATAGTAGAATTTTGTGTTGCTTCACTATTGACACCTGATGTTTGCCAATCCGATAAATCGGTGCTTAAAAATCTAAATGGACCAAATTAGCGCAAAAGAGAGATATTATGATTTATTTTTTATTCTTTTTATATCATTATTTGATTGCTTGTTTTTTGCAACAATTGGTACAAGAGCCAAGCTTTGTTGAGTTGAAACGAATTGATGGTGATAAAAGAATGAAAAGTGAAAATTGATAGATTTAATGGAAAATGATTTTGATTTATGAAAGATGCAGAATGAGAATCACATGTGTTGAGGAAAATCCCTAATTAGTTTTGAAGAAGGACAAAACAATCCTTTTTAGACCACAATTACACTTAAATTATTTGATGCAGGTAAATACTGAGTCATCAGACTTAGTCGATTAAAGGACTTTGTTATCAAACTCTAAATTTCTCATCAAATTCAATAGGTGTTATTTTTGTTAAGTTTATGTAAGACACTCAAATTGATATTTCAAGATATTCTAATTGGCAATCACAAGATCATACCTTGAAAATGAAGAACTACACTTATGGAAACCTTGATTTGATTATATGGGAAATCAAATCACCTGGTGATAATGGTTTTTCTTGTGTGTATGTGTGATCACAATTCGCCTTGATGCCTGTTACGCGGGGTGTGCCGTCCTCATACACTTTGAAGCAAGACGATGCCCGGTTCGTCTGGAAAACGACCATTCTAATGTGTTTTACGCGGGCTCTGGTTCGTGAAGAGATCAGTATTGCGCCTCATGCACTTTGAAGCAGACTAGAGACACTGGGCCAAATCGGTGTTGCGCCTCATGCACTTTGAAGTAGGCTAGACACATCGAGCCGGAAATTATGTTGACTCGAGTTGTAATAAATATTAATAATTGAAATAGTGTGCAAAGTGAACCAAAATGGGAGCATGGCATGACATTGACATTGCATGCATAGAATGCATGAACCGGCATGCGAGATGAATACTATGAGCATGAGCATGCGTGTGGTGCACGTGTGACCATTGTATTCGCGCATGTACCTCGAGAATTTTAGTGAACTACCTAACCTGCAGGGTAATTCTTATGTTCTATTTGGGCCGAGCGCCAGGTCATTATTTGCATATTATGTTGTTTTGCCTGTCAGGAGAATGCATGCTAGCCTAGCCTAGGTTTAGGAATTGTACTCACTGAGATTCGTTTCATGGTTATAATAACCCACATTTTCAGACCTCCAATCGTAAGGATGCCGAATCCACCGCTTTTTGGAATACCTACACATATACATCAGTATACAAGTACATACCCCGCAGAAAATGGAGAATCTCATGTAAGATACCGATCGGTGGTGTTTGTAAACGTGGGTGAGTATTTTCATCAAACTCAGGAGTATGTGGCCTGGTGCTTGAGAGATGCCGACGGAAACTTCGAGCGACCCCTTAAGACTTTTGATGTGCCGATTGGTCAAGATGGATTGATGATCCCACGTATGTGATGATGAGATTGTGGATCCCCCGACCATAGACGAACCGGTCGATGTAAATCCAATACCCGAGATGTGGTATGAGGACCCCGAGCCGATGGATGAGGAGCCAGAGCCGAAGCTAATGGATCAAGACTTGGGCGAGGACGGAGAAGTCACTGAGGTAGGGTCTGATAAAGAGCTAGGAGTGGACGACGAGTTAAGTCTCTACCTAGATCCAGAGTTGGAGCAGGACTCCGAGGACGAGCGGGCCGTAGCACAAGACATGGAGTCAGAAGAGTCGAAGCCCTCTGAGAGTTCTTCGGATGAGTCTGCAAGGTCCTCAGATCCAGAATGGGAGCCCTAGGTTTATCCTAAGCCATAGCTAGTAGTGGGGGCTGGTGACTTTTTGACTGTAGCCCTCTTTTTGAGTTTAGTTTAACCTCCCTAGCCACTTCCCTTTTTGACCCAGTGGTAGCTGACTGTGTAGGTGTTGATCGATATCTTTGTTAGTTGTATATGGATGTTTGTAAAGAAGTTTTCAATAGCAATCTAAAGTGTAACTATATTTTCACTCGTATTGGTTGTATGTTTGGCTATCTTTGGCTCATATCTATATTGTCAGGGTTTGTTAATTATTACTTCCGCTTGTACTTTACTCTTTGTTTGGGCATTGGGTCAGCGACGCTTCTTAGGACGTCGTACACAAACAAATAGACCTTTGCGTGGGATGTTAGAGCTTCGTGGGGTACAGGGCGTGACATAGTCCCAAACCCAAGCCCGTACCAAAACCTGTAGCTCCTGAGGATCTCGAGCTCGAAGAGAAATTTGAAAAGTCCGAACCTAAAGAAGCGCCCGAGCCTGTGCCAAAGCCCATGGAGTCCGAGCCCGAGGAGGAGCTGGGTAACGAGGAAGAGCCAATCGAGATCAACTCTGACACGGAGTTGGAGTTTTCTGGGTCTGATTCAGATTGGGCACCGCATGAGCGTTTGGGTGCTGGGCTTATAAGCTTTTTGGTAGAGCCCTTTTTGTGCAGCTAACTAGCCTACCCTACCACCTGTCCCTTTTTGATGATAATGGTGGATATTAACCCTAGGAGCCCAATGTCTGATTGTCTGGCCAAATCTTGTAAGTGACTGTTTTCCATTGCTATGAAATTATTGTTTTATGCTGTCATTATCCCTCTGTCATTGTCTATTGTTTGGGTTGTTGTATTCTGCTTCTGCTTGCGTATTCATGCGGGTATTTCGTTTGGGGTCAACGACGCGTCCTAGGACGTCGCGTTCGATACGACCGTCGAAGGAGTGTTGCGAGCCTGTTAGGGTCCGAAGCGTGACAAGTATTATTAACAAATGATTACAAGAACTTCTCATCTTGTCCCATATATCTATGAGTGGTCTTAATCGTTTTTACAGTTTCTTGCTTTTAGTAGGTGTGAAATTTCTATTGTTGCCTTATCTTAAATTTGTTGAATATGTACTGGTATTTATAGTTTGGTTGCGCAATGCCGCATTATCGATGGATATGTAATTTGAAATGGTAGGTTTGCCTTTTTAGGGAGTACAAAAAATGAAACAATAAAATTATCAATTGATCCCAGGTTGATCTTGGAATCGGAACGAACCCATTGGGTCTGTCCGGTCCTCGATCCCAGGCTCATTAGGGTCGGTCCTCGATCCCAAAAATTGAAGATCAACACTGTGCGAGTTGGTCCTAGGGTTAGGGAGTTTGAATTGACCCAATCCGGAACATGCTTACCCCTAAATATACGTGGTCATATTGGGAAAGCACAATCAATTAAAGTAAAAAAGGGTCACTTTGTAAAAGGGAGAGAAAGAAAGAAAGAAATCTGTCCAGCTCGTGTTGAGGCAGGTATTATTAACGTAAGCAATCGAAATGAAATGATCACATCCATCAATGCACATTGCGTTTTGACTTGTCAACCCCGGCAATTCGATTGGTCGCTTGAAAATTGGAACCGTAGAGAAAACGCGACCACGAATAATATTGTTCGATTTTTGGAATTGCAAAAATAAAGATTTTTTAATTACTAAAACTCGCAAATCAATGTGATCCATTTCCTCCACACATCAACCACATAATTAATACTAGTCTCAGGCATGCGCGAGGCGCTTAACAACTTTCTTTTAGATAACATTATAAATTCTATTTGTTGAATTTTTTTAGTAATATCGTTCTAAGTAAAAAATGAAAACTTTTGTATGTAAAATTATAGGTAAAAAGAAACTTACAAAATGACTTTTATGTCCTCTGTTTTTCCATTGTGGCGAGGAATCGAGATTTATGAAAAACTAGAAAAGATATGTAGATAAATACAGACATATAAAATACTTTCTCTGAGTGAATAGATTACCGTCAAGTGGGATGCCCTTTTTTCAGGTGGAAAAAGCAACAAAGTAACGAAATCATCTCTTTTCTTTTGGAAAACCATAAGTGAAGCAAAACCCATTTTTGACTTAAATGTATTAGTATAAATATATAAAGTATTTCTTTAAGTTGGGAGTCCACGGGTTATCATGAAGTAAGAGACCCTTTTTCAGTGGTAAAAGAAGCGAAACAATCACTACAAAAAAAACGCATTTTTGCCACGAAAATTTTCCAACGAAAAATTTTCGTCGCAAATTTGCAACAAATTTTCCAACGAAAAATAAAATTCGTTGGAAATTTCCAACAAATTTTTTTTCGTTGGAAGATTCGTTGGAAATTTGCGACGAAAAAAATTCGTCGCAAAATTCGTTGGAAATTTCCAACGAATTTTTTTCGTTGGAAATTTCCAACAAATTTTATTTTTCGTTGAAAAATTAGTTGGAAATTTCCAACGATCTACAATTCGTTGGAAATTTCCAACGATCTAAGGACGAATTTTTTTTCGTTAGAAATTTCCAACGAATCTTCTAACGAATTTTAATTTTTCAGGTAATTATTTTAGTGTGTATAATTTTCGTTGGAAAAATCGTTGGAAATTTCCAACGAATTTTCCAACGAAAATTAATTTTCCGGATAATTATTTCAGTGTGTACAATTTTCGTTGGAAAATTTGTTGGAAATTTCCAACGAAAAAAAATTCGTTGGAAATTTTCAACAAATTTTCCAACGAATTCAAAAAAACCCGGTACTATTTGGCTTTTTTTATATTCGTGGGAAAATTAGTTGGAAATTTCCAACGAATTTTCCAACGAAATTTAATTTTCCGGGTAATTATTTTTGTGTGTACAATTTTCGTTGGAAAATTTGTTGGAAATTTCCAACGAAAAAAAATTCGTTGGAAATTTCCAACAAATTTTCCAACGAATTCAAAAAAACCCGGTACTATTCGGCTTTTTTTTATATTCGTGGGAAAATTCGTTGGAAATTTCCAACGAAATTTCCAACGAAATTTAATTTTCCGGGCATTAATTTTAATGTGTACAATTTTCGTTGGAAAATTCGTTGGAAATTTCCAACGAAACAAAATTCGTTGGAAATTTGCAACGAATTTTCCAACGAATTTTAATTTTCCGGCCAATTATGTTAGTGTGTACAATTTTCGTTGCAAAATTCGTGGGAAATTTCTCACGAATTTTGCAACGAAATCCCTACTTCTTCTTTATTCAAATTTTTCGCGCTCATTATTCTCCTATTTCTCAATTTCCACTTTTATTCTCTCTCTCTCTCTCTCTCTCTCTCTCTCTCTCTCTCTCTCTCTCTCTCTCTCTCTCTCTCTCTCCCCTTAGCCTTCAGCTTCTCCCTCCCTCTTCCTCTCCGCCTCCCCGTCCGCCTCGTCCCCGCTGCCCCCCTTCTCCTCCGGCTCCGGCACGACGTCGGCTCCCTCCCCGCGGCGCCGCCGCGGCCATCCAAGGCCGCCCCCGACGCCCCCCCCCCCCCCCGACGCCCCCGAGGACACCATCGGCCGCCCCCGACGCCCCCCCGACGCCCCCGAGGACACCATCGGCCGCCCCCGACCCCCCCCCCCCCCGACGCCACCAAGCCTCGTCGCCGGCGAGGGCCGAGCTCGCCTCTAGCCGGCGCCCTCGCCGGCGACGAGGCGCCGGCGAGGGCGATTTTTCAAAAAAAAAAAATTCGTGGGAAAAAAAATTTCCACGATTTTTCGAACTTTTTTCCAACGAAAAATTTTTCGTTGGAAAAAAAATTTCCACGATTTTTTTACGAAAATTTTTTTTTGTAATTTTTCCAACGAATTTAGCCACGGGTTTTCCAACGAAATAAAATTCGTTGCAAATTTCCAACGAAAATTTAAATTTTTCGTTGGAAAAATTTCCAACAACCTATTACCAACGAATTTTTTTTCGTTGGAAAATTCGTTGGAAATTCCCTTTCCAATGAATTTTCTAGAATTTTTCGTTGGAAATTTTGTCGGAAAAAACTGATTTTTTTGTAGTGAATGAAATGATTTCTCCTTTCTAATTTCTACTCTTATCTCCGTAGAAGAGGACCCTCCAAGAATGTCATGATGTCATTATAGCAAAGGGCAAGTGCAACCCTAGTGATTGTTGGCCTAATGTTGTAGGCTTACTCATAAGTGGTTTGGGCCCCTCTCTAGTCACGGGATCAAATTCTCCTACCCGCTCTTTGGTCTCAGAAAACCTTATCTTATCTATGGCAATCTAACCAAGACATAACATAATCCTAGATCTCAGTTGTACTCTACTCTCGCTAATACCATGGTATGACGGCGAGGATAGTAGTTTTGGTGGCTCATATCGAACATTACATTGCGGATGTAAATTTCTCAATAACAATGCCAGGAGGGCGTAGCTAGTTGTCCAATACCATTCTTTCATTGATAAAAAGAGAAAATTGCAAGTGCAACTAGTAACCTGATGCTCATTTAATTTTAATTTTGGGCCAACCAGGCGAACTGGGCAAGCCCACCGATTCTGTCCTTGGGCTTCTCTTTTGGATTGCCCTTCCGGTCCTGGACCTCCTGGATTCTCTCCATTTAGGGAAATCCAGTTATGGTTGATCAGTCTCATCTTCGTACCATGTTCTGTCGACATTCAAGTGCTTCTTCCATCACGTTTCTTTGCGAATTCCAATTGCTGCGTTAACTCCTTTCTTTGAAAACTGGCGCCTCCCTTCAAGTTCTGTCCACATTCAATCTCGACAACGGAAGCGATGGCATTCAATATCAGTTCCTCCGTTCTGGTTTTTGCTATGTGCTGATGATCAATCACACGCCATTCTTGGAGACGATGTCATTGATTTTCATTGTGTTTCTAGCTTGACCCAAATAGAATTTTCTGGTCACCATCGGTCATCATGTGAACATTAACGACCTTTGTAGCCCTAAAACGGGGAACTTCCTTATGTTAACGCTACGCCACCCTTTCTCGGATGGAGCCTCCTTGAAATCCCTACTTGACAAGACAACTACCCATTGCTTCTCCCCACCCCCCCCCCTAGCCCCCCAACCCCCTCCCCTGCTTACGCCCCTTCTATATAACAGCAGGGCACGCTTTGCGTATTAATAAACAAATATTAAATAGATGCATCAATGAAAGTTAATCTTACGATATTCGGTCCACTTAGAGAGAGGATTTGAATTTTGGCAACTTTCTGAAAATATAGAAGATTTAATTTTAAGTTTGGAAACTACTAGAGATTCGTGAAAACTTAACTTGAAGTATTTAGGATTTATTTTAATTTTAACGGTTGTTTGTTGGCGATTCTTATTCCATTGTAATCCACCATGGACTCTTTGTAGAATTTCTCGGAAGACAAATTAAGGTTTAAATCGTTTTTTCATGTTTGTTTAATTTTATAGAGAGATAAATAATGTTGCTGAAGTTTTCTGATCAAAAAAAAAATAATAATGTTGCTGAAAAAAGAAAACCAACAAGAAGAAAACAGGCGGAAAGCAAAAGAAAAATCAAAATGGAAAGCATTAAGTCAATGTGATGCGGAAAAGTTGCAACTTTTTTGGGTCGGAAGTATGTAGTTATTTGAAACATTTACTTCAGTTTGTTGCACAAACAGCTAATCATATCGAGAATGAATCATTCTTGAGGCCAAAATGGACACTTTCCTAATTCAAATAGATTTTTTAATTTGAGAGATTTTCTAGTTTAACTAGGTTTCAGAAAAGGACTTCCCATTTTGACTAAGACTCTTGTCTATTATAAGAAGTGTCTTCTTTGTGAAGAGTATCCAAGAGACTATTTCTTCGTGAATTATTGCTTGAAGTAATTTGAGAGTGCTAAAGCTAATAAATCTTGTGGTAAGATTCTTTTATGAAATTGAGAGATTATTTCGTAAGGAATTTTGGGGTTAGACACTATGTGCATTACTAGATGTATCCAGGATTGAGAAATACTGAGAGTGTTTGAGTGATATGAGTGTTGTTCTTATCTCCGTTATATCTCTGAATTATGGTGGAATTTTGTGTTAGTCCACTGTTGACACCTAATTTTTGTCGGTCCGATAAATTGGTGCCTAAAAATCTAAATGGACCAAAGTAGCGCAAAAGAGAGATAATCTGATTTATTTTTTTATGCCATTTATATTATTATTTGATTGCTTTTTTTTTTGCAACAATTGGTATAAGAGCTAAGCTGGATTGAGTTTAAAATGAATTGATGGTGATAAAAGAATGAAAAGTGAAAATTGATAGATTTAATGGAAAATGATTTTGATTTATGAAAGATGCTAATTGAAAATCACATGCATCAAAGGAATCTGGCCTTACTTCTGTCTGAGGAGAAAACAAATTGATGGAGCAAGATAAGTGGGAGTTATTGGATAGACTGGCGTTGGTTATTCATGTGACGTTGGCTCATAACGCCACATTTAGCATTGTGAAAGAGAAGACCATAGTAGGAGTTATGAATGAGATGTTAAACATGTATGAGAAACCCCCTGTGATCACCAATGTCTACTTAATGCGATGTCTGCTTTACTTGAGGATGAGCAAATGTGGATTGGTTGCAAATTACATCAACAAATTTAATATGATTGTTAGTCAATCAAATTCAATTGATATTGGCCTTGATGATAAGGCGTGTGCTATAATTTTATTATCTTCATTGCCTAATGGTTGGAATACCACCAATACTGATGTTAGTTCTTGGTCAATAAGCCTGAAGTTTAAAGGGGTCCAAGATTCGACTATGAGTGAATACATTCGTAGAAGATAATTTGTATACTTATGTCTGCTACTTTAATATATGAAGATAGAGGAAGTACTAGTACTTGTGTTAATAGGAATAGGAAACAGATGAAGTTGGTCTAGGATTGATAGTGTTGTTTGTTGGAGTTATGGTAAAAGTGGCATCATTGAAAGGATTGTCTTAAGCTGAAAAACGGAAAGGGTAAGGGAATTAGAGTTGAGTTAACAGATGATATTGAAGCTATAACTGATAGTAATTTGGATAGTATTGATTATGTCTTATCTATCATTGAGGATTCTTCATTTCGTGGATAAATTAAGGATTTTAGTTGTTTATTTCATGGTGCACCAAACATGAATTGATTTACTACTTATTAGTGCACGAATAATAGTAAAGTGCATCTAGGAAATAACGCTGAATGCGATGTTGGTGATGTCATAATCAGCATGATGGTATTATGAGGACATTGACTAGAGTAAGACATGTTCTAGAATTAAAGAAGAACTTGATTTCCTTGAGTGTCAGGTTTTGGACTTAGCTGAGTGTTGTTATATCTTAAAAGGTGGAGTTTTGAAGGTCGTTCAAAGGTGCTTTAGTGATAATCAGATAAATCAAGCACAATGACCTTTACGAGTTTTAAGGTGTGATAGTGATATATTTCATCATGGAGACATTGTATGAATATGTTCAAAAGTAGCTTGAAAGTTCTAAGTTAAAGAAATTTGCTATATGGTTATATTGCTAAAGAACTAAATGTATGCAAGTGCTGTGACTTAGACATATAGTAAAAAGTGCAATTTAGTATGACTCTCAGAGAAAACATGGAGATTGCAGAGTTAATTCACTAGCATGGTTGTTGGGTATCACAATTTTCTTCGAATAAAAGTGCTAGATTTATGCTAACAGTTGTGGATGACTATTCAAGGAAGACATTAGTGTTTGTGCTAAGGCAAAAGTATGATGTTGTTGTCAAGATCAAATAGCTCAAAGTTTTGATCGAAGAGGAGAACCATTACAAGTTGCAAAGTTGATAATCAAAATGTTACTAGAGATGACTCATAAATGCTCTTTTGTGTCGGTATAACTTGAAGTTCCTAGCGGATATGCTTGATACAGCGAGCTACCTAGTAAATAAATCCCCGTTAACTACAATTGGATAATAGACTCTAAAGAAGTGTGGTAAGATAACGTAGCAAATTATACCGTCTTAAAATATTTGATTGTCCATGTTATATTTGAGTTAGTGATGATAAGCTTGATGGGAGGGCAAGAAAGTGCATGTTCTAAGGTTATGCATAAGATAAGCGAGGCTATTGGTTGCGATACCTGATATTAAATTCACCTGTTGTCTAGAAAGAAATTACATTTGACAAATCTTCGGTACTTCTAAATTTGAGTGATTATAGTATTATTTATACAAATTTGGATAGTGTTAAGCTTAACGTGGGGATGCAACTAAAAACTCCTAATGTAGCAGGTACTAACGTGATAATCGATACAAATAATGATTATAGCGGGGTGTATTTTGTAGAGCCAATAGTTGTTATAAGTGCTGAGTTTGACAAGCTATTTATCCGATTTTCTGACAAATATGTATGTAATAATGTTTTGGCTTTATATGTGGTAGAGAAGGTTGTGATTGAGAATCTTTATGGAGTAGCACTAGGTGTAGGCAAAGTTGGTGTTTTGAGGAGGTTCACGGTCATGGCGACTTGAACTTGGAAGATGTCTGTGGTAGTTGAGCCCATTAGAGGTTGTGCGAGAGTGGCAATGTGAGAGTAGCAATAAGGATTTTGACTTGATTCAAAAGTCGAGCCGATGTGGAGATGGTTAAAAATATGTCTCGAGTTTGAACTCAAAAAGAAACTTTCTTAATTCAAGTAGGTTTTCAAGATTGAGAGATTTCCTAGTTTGACTAGATTTCCTAAAAGGAATTTCCTATTTCGAATACGACTCTTGTCTATTATATGAAGTGTCTTCTTTGCGAAGAGTGTCTTAAGAGGTTGCTTGTTCGTGAATTACACTAGAAGCAATTTGAGAGTGTTGAAACCAATAAATTTTTTGGTAGGATTTGTGAAATTTTTTGTGAGATTGAAAGATTATTTCATTAGGAATTGTAGAGTTCAACGCTGTGCGAGTTGTTGGGTGTAATTAAGGGTTAGAAAAAAATATTAAGAGTGTTCGATTGACTTGACCGTGGTTGTAATCTTCGTTGTATCTCTTGATCTATAGTGGAATTTCATGCTGCTCTTTCTATGAACGTAAGTCGCACCAACCGAATCATGTAAATCTAATATTCGATTTATTTTTCTTATTTTGTTTATTTTAATGTTTGATTGCTCATTTTTCGCAACCATCCTCACCTAAGAACATAAGGCTTAATCTTCGTTACTTGCGATGAAATGTATAAAGTTGCTCACTATTGATGAGATAAATCGTACATCTATAATTAGAAAAATTCCAAATAAGGACCCGAAGTGTTCTCATTTTCTCATATAAAAGCCTGAAGCGGAACTTGTTTCAAATAATAGCCTAAGGTGCTCTTATTTTCTCAAATAAGAGCATGGAATGAACTTTGTTCCAAATAAGCGGTCATGTCAGTCTCAAAAAGGGCATTTTCGTCTTTTAATTTTAATTTTTAATTTTTTTCCCTTTTTTCTTTTCTGTTTTTTATTCTTTCCATTTTAAAGAAAACTCAAAATATTAGATTAAAAAATTAAAAAAGAAAAAGCAAATAAGGCCAGCCTGCTGGTATTTTCTTTATCTCTTTAATTTAATTTAACTAAAATTTATGTTGAAATTGTTTTTGGATTATTTAAGAAAATGAGACTATTTTATTCTCTTATTTAAAATAATGTCTATTAGGTCTTTATTTGGAAATTTTCCTTTATAGTTTTATAGGACCGCAATTATACTTGGCCATATTGGGAAAGCATAATCAATTAAAGTGAAAAAGGGTCACTTTCTAAAAGAGAGAGAGAGAGAAAGAAATCTGTCCCAGCTCGTGTTGAGGCAGGTATTATCAACGTAAGCAATCGAAATGAAATGATCAGATCCAATTGTCAACCCCAGCAAATTCGATTGGTCGCTTGAAAATTGGAACCTTAAGAGAGAACGCGACGCGACGCGGAGGCCACCGTCGCTAGCGAAGGAGGACAGTTGGGGGGAAGGGCGGAAGAGATGACCTTTGGGCTTTGATCCGGGAAGAGTGCGTTCTGCATCTGCCTCAAAATCGGACTCCGACCCATCTCCCCCATCCCATCAGGTTCCCTCCTTTGCCGCCTCCTTCCTCCTCCTTTTCCTCTCTTCCTCTCTTCTTCCTGTCCTGCACGCTGCTATGCATAGAGATGGGGATGCAGATGCACGTTGCTCCTCTCTTTGCGGATCGTTCGACTTTCCTGCTGCGCAATGCTTTTACCATCATGTATGGCCATCTGTTACTAATTCGCCCCTTCAATTGAATTGCGGATCTTTTTTCTCTTCTTCTAATGGAATTATGTCTATCCATCCATCCCCATCGGTATGTGTATGCCTCTAGATTTTAAGGGTATTTGGTGATGTTCAGTCGCTATTAAGCCAGGGAAGTGTCATGGGGGGACAAGTCTCATAGCAAGATTCCTAATTTCGTGTTTTGTGATCGGGCCCAGAAATGCAGCCTTGGCGTTGACGTGGTATCCCCTCAAATATTGTTTTTGTGCCTGAACCGACTGCTGTTATCCCATCCCCATCCCCACTGCAGATTTCCTGCTAATATTTTAGATGGTCCCCAAACCAGGATAAGGGATCCTTTTGAGCGTTTGCTAGCGATTATACAGCTTTCATTATCATACAAATGAGAAATGCGTCTCCTCTGATCACATCTGGTCCATGTATCTTGGGATTAGTTATAATGTGTTAATCATATGACATAACAGGCGACCCATCCCATCTGAGGAGGTCTTTTCTGATTCACTCTCTACCTAGACTGGAGCAACTTGTGCGGTGCGGTATACTGCAGTCTGTTTCTTTAGGCTAACCTATGGGACATGGAGACCCTACGGCTACGTATACGGTCGACGAAGCTCTTGTTGCCATGGGATTTGGCAAGTTTCAAGTGCTTGTTCTTGCTTATGCTGGCATGGGTTGGATTTCGGAAGCAATGGAAATGATGCTCCTTTCCTTCGTTGGCCCCGCCGTTCAGTCTCTCTGGGGTCTTTCTGCGCGTGAAGAGAGCCTAATAACCAGCGTAGTTTTTGCTGGCATGCTCATCGGAGCATACTCATGGGGCATAGTGTCAGACAAGCATGGTAGGCGGTGAGTGTCTTGCCTTCTCTGCTCCTTAAACAATTTGTGAGGAAAATTCCCTCCCTAATTCCTTCCAAGATTGTCTAGAATGGTGCATAAACAAATTGCAGGGATAGTTCTTGCACAAAGACACTTTTTTTTAGCTGGATCCTTTGTCGCCATCCATTCTCTCCTCCTTTGATGCATGAGCGGATCCTAAAACCTTATGTATGGAATGCAATTGAGTCCTAAATTTTTTAATCGGTTTAATGAAGTCCTAAACTTTCACTGAAAATTCAGTGAAGTCCTAAAACTCATGCAGAAAGTGCAATTTAAGGATGCCCCTTAGGCATTTCTTGAGTGATGCACAGGCAATTTTATATAATGTCCACCAAAAAACTTCATTTTTTTGTATGGAAAAATCTCTTGAACTTAATTGAACTAATTGAAAGGTTTAGGACTTGTTTGCATTCCGTACATTTATTCTGGTGCACTTTCCCCGCTGCATAGTTAGGTATGAAAAACGAAGTAGCAGAGTGCATTTTGGCAAGTGATAAGCCAACTTGATTTGAATAGACAAACTCAGAATGCTGAGACTTTGACAAAAAAGTAAGCAGGCGTGTTCATAACATTCATTTATTTCTACCTTACATATCTTGTCACCAGAGAATCAGGATTCCTGCAAGTTTCTTCTCATCATTGAAAACTGGATAACAAATCGAGATTACTGGACCATATACTAAAATGATAGGGGTGCTCTTGATTGACACGTTAAATCTGGTTTTCTTAATATAGAGGCATAGATCATGTACTCCAGCATTTCAGGTGATGAAAAAATAGAATCCAGCTTGTGGGTCCAGGAATGGTAGACAACTCTGATAACTATTTGGTTAGCAATTTTGTGACCTCCACATTAGTTTTAATAGTAAGATAGTTAGGTCACTTTTTCTGACTGTAAAATTGTAGCTCATTGCTTCATTGGCTGCTCATTTATTTCCAGGAAAGGTTTCTTAATTACAGCAGTGATTACTTCTGGAGCTGGTTTCTTGAGTGCCTTTGCTCCAAACTATCTTTCATTACTTGTGCTCCGTTTTTTAGTTGGTGTTGGTTTGGGAGGTGGTCCTGTCCTCTCATCTTGGTTCTTGGAGTTCATCCCCGCTCCAAATAGGGGTACCTGGATGGTTATTTTCTCTGCCTTCTGGACAGTAGGAACAATTTTTGAAGCTTCAGTTGCATGGGTATGCTAGTCGTTTCCTTATGCTCCACTAATTTTTGTTTTATCTTATGTTGGAAGTTAATATCCCCATTATATGCACTTTAAAAGAAAAATCCTCATTTTTGCTAGCCTGTATCTGTGCCGGATCATTGCTGGGACAATTTGGCTTTGTTTCATAACCCCACCCTCTTCTCTTGGCGAAGGAACAAGGGAAAATTTCTTCCAAAGGCCTCCTTGAAGTCTGACTTTTGATTAAGTACCTTATATTTAATGTAGAATATTTTAGGAAGTTTGAAGAACTGGTTTCTCAAATTATCAGCTTGAGTTCCTTTGTGCAAGTGTTTTTGAAGCCATAGCATGGTCATATGTAATCCTTACAGACACTCGATGTGCTTCCTACATAGTCTTCCTTGAATTTAGGTGTTTACTTCCAAAATTTTTGTGTTGTTATTGCATTGTTAAGATGTCTGTGGGTTACTTACATGGAGATAATTTGTCAAACTTTGCAAATGATTCAGCCATAACTGCATCATTACTGCACTACCCCAGGTAGTGCAGTAATGATTAAAGTGAAATGGCTAATCCAGTGCATCTGTTTGTATGATTTAGAGTGGTTATCTTGGGAGCCCATTCTGCTTTTCTTGTGTAATATTAGCAAACTGACATGCTTTGACAGTGAAGTAAGTTTTGTCATCTCCATCTTTTCTTCGCTTTTCTACAGTTTGTGATGCCAAGATTAGGTTGGAGGTGGTTGCTTGCTTTGTCGTCTCTACCTTCATCAGTTCTCCTTTTATTTTATGTTGCGGCACCTGAGTCTCCCAGGTACTTATGCATGAAAGGAAGGATGGCTGATGCTCAGAGTATTTTGAAGGAAATAGCTAGAGTAAACAAGACTGAACTGCCTGCTGGAGTTCTTGTGGCTGATAATAATGTTCAATTTCAAGAGAAGAGCGTTCCATCTGAGGATACCCAGTTGCTCACCCCGAGGAGGAAAAACCATAGAACTCGTAATAGCTCAGAGCAGAGTATGGGAGGCTTCTCTTCATTACTTATGCTTCTTTCTCCAAACCTACTTAAGTCAACTACGCTTTTGTGGATAGTTTTCTTTGGGAATTCTTTCTCATATTATGGATTAGTGTTGCTGACTACTGAGTTAAGCAGTGGACGCAGTAAATGTTCCCTATCTCAGTCACATTTGAAAAAAACTAGTGATATCAATTATGGCGATGTTTTTGTGACTAGTGTTGCTGGTAAGGTTCACTGTCATATTTCAACGTTTCTTTTGCTTATACTTCTGAGATGCTCCCCCCCCCCCCCCCTGATTTTTTTGAAATGAAATGTTTAACCATTTCCTTTTACCTGCTACTGTTGCTTGCAGAATTTCCTGGGCTCCTTATTTCAGCTGCTATTGTTGATAAACTTGGTCGCAAGCTTTCGATGTCATCTATGTTCTTCTTATGTTGCTTTTTTCTGCTACCGCTGGTTGTCTATCAACCAGCAGGTTTGACGACAAGTCTTCTGTTCGGCGCTCGCATATGCATCACAGCTACATTCACTATCATCTATATATATGCTCCAGAGGTAAATTACTGTTTTTTACCTAATAACATGTGAAGTTTTTTTTTGTTATCTCTCAGTTTGATTTGTGAGATCGGGAAACTAGCTTGAATTCTTTAATTACAGAATGCTATAGTTATCCTCTTTAATGGTCAGAATTCTTCTTAAGGAAGGTAGTCCGGCAGCAGTGCTCAAATTTTGGGCTGGGTTTTCCAACGATTAATGCATTTGAGCCTTTCTTGCACATAATGAGAATGCTCTTGCGAAGTGATTGACTAAATAGGGTGGTTAAAGGGAAAGAAAGAGAGAGCTTGATTTTGGCATCATATGCAGGGATGCAATCCCAATGTTCATTTTCTTAAGATATCGTGGACATATTGCACATTTTTAAGCTTATTTTTGGCATCTGGCATCTATGAATGTTTGATATCGTGTGATAGTGATAGTGGTCTAAGAGTAATTCAACATGGTTGGGTCTTGCACTGAGGGTCCGTGCTTTCTTTGAACAAAATCATGTATTTGCAGTTATGTTTTAGCAGTTGTCAGTCGGTTTTACCGAGAGATTGTTCCTAAACAAGAATTTGAGGTCAGCAGCATTGGCATTATCGAGTTTCGAAAATACTAACAGACATGTCATCTTTGGTATATAATTGAAACTGTAGATATACCCAACCTCAATCAGGACAACTGGTGTAGGAGTTGCGAGCTCGATAGGGAGGATTGGTGGGATGATATGTCCTCTCGTGGCTGTTGCATTAGTAAATGGATGTCATCGAGGTGCATCCATAATTCTATTCGAGATTGTGATCTTTGTCTCTGGAATTTGCGTGGTGCTCTTTCCCTTTGAAACAAAGGGCCGTGATTTAAGCGACACCATAGCAAGCTCAACAGAAAACATCAATTCAGCATGAAGTTGTAAACAAGTGCCCATTTATGGGATGACACCCTTGATGTATAAAAGAATGCTTGGGTGCACTTCCCAAACTTTTGATATCTGCTATACAACAGTTCTCTTATAACATGTCCACAGGTAAAATTATATGTGCAAATACTTGAGCTAGACAATTTTGTGTATGCGTAGGTTTTCCAAGCGGAAAGTCTTTGCTTGTGTTCTGTTCATATGCCTGTCCATTAACATTAACACTTTCAGAAACTACATCTCCTGGTTAGTATCTTTCATCGTTCTTGGCTGACAATCATATGAATTAGCTGAAGCCTGGAGCTCGAAGGAGTGATGCACCATTTGCTCTTCTTCAACTCGTGGGTGGTGCGACTGTCCCGATCCAAGCTAGAAAAATACGCTCAGAGCCTACATTGTGTCTTGTTACGCTTGTTTTGGTGCATAGTGATAGTGATATCATGCTCATCTTATTTTACAAATCCAAATGCCTTGCTAGTAACGACTATGAAAAACAAATGCGAAATAAAAGTTGACACATATAGTTCTTTAAAATTTGGAATTTCCTCTCAAACATCTTTATATATTTAAATCACACTAGTTTATGAGCATATCTTTGACATTCAATCTCGACACAATAAAGTACGACTGTTAGAGGATAGGACTTATACAAAGGATGATTAATTGTTTCGAACAGAATCATCTGGATATAAGATCAATAATCCATCCGGAGACCTTTTTTCTACACGTGATATTCTTCAAAACTGGAAACATTTTAGGCTCCGTTCGTTTGGCGAAAAATATTCTCTTTTTGAAGAATATTTTCTCGGAAATCATTTTCTTGAAAAATATTTTCTTGGAATATAATTTTCTAGTGTTCGGCTAAAATCTGAAAAAGCTTCGAAAAATATTTTTTGGTATTCGCCGACTGCCGATCCGGCGGCGTCCGACGGTGGCGACCGGAGGCCAACAACGGTGACCGGCGATCAATTTCCTCTTCTACAGAAATTTTTTTTCCTCTTATAGGCAATTTTGCCTGAGCTTTGAGGGAAAATTATTTTCTCTTTGTTAAAAGAGGAAATCATTTTTCTCAAAACAATGAAGGAGTTAGAGTTGAAGAAGGAAAATGTTTTCCTACGAAAAATATTTTCTGCCCCTGAATATCAGAAAATGTGAAAAATATTTTTTAAAATAATATTTTTTCGAAAATGAATAGAGCCTTAGGCTCCGTTCGTTTGGAGAAAAATATTCTCCTTTTGGAAAATATTTTTCCGGAAGTCATTTTCCTGGAAAATGTTTTCCCGGAACATAATTTTCCGGTGTTCGGCGATCAATATGAAAAAGTTTCGGAAAATATATTTTGCCGGTGATCGGCGGCGGCGGCGGCGGGCGGCGGCGGAGGGCGGCCGGCGACCGGCGGGCGAGCGACCGGCGATCGGCGGCGGCGGCGGAGGGCGGCCGGCGGCGGCGGCGGCGGCGGGCGATCGGCGGCGGGCGACAGGCGGCGGCGGCCGGCGACCGGCGGCGGCGGCGGCGGCCGGCGACCGGCGGCGGCGGCGGGCGGCCGGCGACCGGGGGCGGCGGCGGGCGGCCGGCGGCGGCGGCCGGCGACCGGCGGCGGAGGTGGTGGCCGGCCACCTTAGTGAAGAAGAAGAAGAAGAAGTTCCGGAAAATGATTTCCACTTTTGAAGAAGTGGAAATCATTTTCCAGAAACTTAGGCTATTTTGTAAGGGGGGAAGGAAAATATTTTCCTACGGAAAATATTTTCGCCCCCCGAACACCGGAAAACTCGAAAAATATTTTCCGAGAGAATATTTTTTCCCAAACGAACGGAGCCTTAATAACTTAGAGAGATATTATAGGAGAGTCGGTCAGTATGTCAGATTCCTGCACGTGGGCTATGTATGTAGATAATCATTACTCGCTACGGTGAAATTTTTTAAAATATTAACTTTCATCAAATGCTGTAGTAATATCATTGCCGTTATAATAAAACATCATGTGTGCGTGATTGAGGCTGGGTAGAACTATGTGACGTCAAGCACACCGCCAATGCGACTTTCGTAATCTGGAGGTGCTAGTACAGTAGACGCAAAAGAACTTGATTTCGCAGGCTGAGAAAGTTAGGGAATTTTATCTCAGGAAAAAACAGCTGGAGATTCAAACAGTACCAACACAAAAGTTGGAGAATTAAGAATCTTTTTGTTTCGCAAAAAACATTTTTCGAAAAAATATTTTCATCATTTTTCGGCGTTTAGATCGCTTAGGAAAATCAATCGAAAATATATTCATAATCAATCGAAAACCTATTCCTAAATTCAAGAAAATTATTTCCTCTTTAAAAAATCGAAAATCTTTTTTCAAAATATTACCAGGTATTAGTTAGTGTTTCAACCAGAAATTATGTACATAGTCATGGGAACCCTAACGCTCGCTCCCAGGTCATGGCATCCAAGATTGGGTCTTTGGCGCCTAGGCCTAGGGTACAATGAGGCTAACCCTGCGATCCTGGTCTATTAAGGTTGGGCTTGAGACTCTGTTGCTCATGCCTGAGTCCTCGCACCTGACACTGGGTCCCTAACACCCTTGCCCAAATCAATTGAGGACAAGCCTAGGATCCCGGTGCCCGTGTCCGGGTCACCGGCACTTGTGCTCACATTCTTGACACTCGAAACTCGGAGCCCTAGCACCTGCACTCAAGTCCACAAAAGGCTGTGCCTAGATCCCCCATGCTCGAACATGGGTCCATCAATACCGAGGCTTGTAACCCCCGTGCTTGTGCCTGAGTTCATCGAGGCCGAGTCTAGGACCCAACGCCCATGCCCGAGTCCTTGATGTTCGTACCTGAGTCCATCAAGGTCGAACTAGGGACCTCAGTGCCTGTGCCTATGCCCTAATCCCTTGAGCTCGAGCTTGGGTCCATCGAGATTGAGGCCCAAGACCTCGGCTAGGCCTTTGTGGACCAAGGCCTAGGCCCAACCACCAAGCCCTGTGGTCGAACATTGTGGTCTAGGGCGCAAGTGTCAGGAATCCACACTTAGGCACTGGGCCTCAGGCCCAACTTAAGTGGACTCAAGCTAGGGCACCAAGTTCTTGGCTTTGGCTTCTAGACTTGGGATCGGTGATTGTGCGCTTGCTTTGGCACTTATGCCTATGCCTAGGTCCTTGACACTCGGGTCAAGATGTAACAAGACTAGACCTAAGATCTTGGTGTTTGTGTGCAAGTCACCAGCGCCCGAATTGTATACGTGTATTTAGGAAAATCAAATCATTTTTTCCTTTGCAAACAATGCGCATTATAATTCGATCCTTTTTCAGATTTCAATTAAATACCAACTAATGTCATTTTTATGGAAAATATATTTAAGAAATATAATATTTTTCGTGAAATAAATGAAGCCTAAAATTGAGTTAGCCCTTTCTAACAAATTTAAAGAGATTGTTTGTGTCGCGATATGCTAATTTTGCTTGCCAATTTTTGAGATTTTTGAGTTTTCCTAAATTTAAGAGTCTAAGTTAATCAACTAGAATGACTATTTCATGGCCTTTTAGTGAACCCAACTCCTAAAGGAAACCTTTTCGCAATGCAATCTCTACGAAATATTCATTGAGATGGAAGATAACCAGAGAGCAATTGACGATAAAAAAAAAATGTGCATGTGTGCGTGCATTAGTGTTTTTCTTGGCCATCATTGCAGAGGTCTTGCGATCATCACACAATATCCGATTTGAATTATAGTTATACAATATCATCCAGAAATCAAACTTTCTAGAGATTGACAGATCTGCCATGCTCTCACACCAAGATGATACCAGACTCAAATTGCATTGGATCTTGTGATATCTGGTCTGCGGAATATTAGCCGGGATGCACCACCGGTCATCCTCATCGGTGTTTGGGAAAGAGACTTTTGTTTTGATTTGCTTTTTTTGGGGGAACCCTTCCCTCTCTAATTTTGTCTCTCCAAAGCAAAGCCATAGCAAATTTTAAGAAATTAAAAGTGGACAACAACATATGGAGGACAGAGAAGATGTACCTCAGAAAAGTCCCCAAAAAAAGAAAGGTCGTTGTTCCTTTCCCAACATCCGATCATTCACCAAAGATGAAGAAGCCTTTCCATAGTAGCAAAGGAAGCAGCGAATGACTGAGGCCTGTAGGGTATGCTTTTTACCCTCCCGACTACTGTGGGTTTTCTCCTGACTTTAATAATGTCTTTCCTTTAGTCGCATTCCCTTTTGGGTGAATGATTTTATAACAAAGTCGAGATGGTGGTACACCCAGTTTTTTTTTACCGTCCATTATAATCCTGCATCCGACACCTACTGCCGATAGATACCCCCCTCATGGATACTCTGTACCTTCTTTTCATTTTGATGCGCTAGATTCTGGTGGCGGTTTCTTGAATTCAACAAGATCCCCAGAGCGTGTGTGCGCGCGCGTGCGAGAGAGGGAGAGGGAGAGCGAGAGCGAGAGAGAGAGAGAGGGGAAGAGAGAGGGAGAGGGAGGAGATCTAAACCCCCGTGTCCATGGCCGCTCCTCAGCCCCGTCGTCCCGATCGCTCCGCCGCTGGTACGTCCCTAATCTTGACTACCTTCAATTTGATCTTTCTTGATTCATCTCCTCGTCGTCAGCCTCGGTTCATCCGGTGGCATGGCCTGTGACCCAATTCCGCATCTCTTATCTCGTGTTAATCCTGATGAGATGAAGCGGGTTCTATTTACTTTTAGATGCCGTGATCAAGAGAACCCTTTTTTTCTCCCTTTTGGTTCTGTCGACTCTCTTGGGTGGATTTTCCTTTCCTCGGCCTCAAAACAATCATTAGTCAATGACTTCCGGACTGGGTGCATCATTTCTGCACAGCAATGAAGGGCAATAACAAAAGGAAAACAAAATCATATCCAGCTGCCAAGTTCATTTTTCCCCCCATCATGGCTTTGCAGAGTTGATGGAATTATCTTGTGATCCATTTATGTGTGTTTGTTTTTTTTTTTTTTATCAATATCGGTTTGACTCGTGGACTGTTGATCTTGTTGTTCACTTACGTATGGCGCACTGCCTTAATTTGCTCGGCTAAGTTAGTACTTGGGGAAGAAATTATAGGTGCATAGGCGTCAATCGGTTGGGCAAATGATCATAGAGCCATAGATGCAAGCTTTTCAGCACTGGAGGCTGGATAGGTTTCGTTGATTATGAATATTGCCTTTGGTTCCCACGATACTGCATCACTGACAAACTGATTGTGGATGCAGAAGAGGGACCTACTGATCCAGAAAACATGAATCAGCAGTTAACTGTGAGTCCAATGTGATGCATCTTTGTTCTCTCGTTGTGCTTACTCGGTAAGGTTCCCTGTTATTGCTTTGAATGATAACGTTTTACTTGGGAATGTCTTCCAGCATCCAGCAAAAGGGTCAGTTTCTCCTAATCCTTCCCAGGACGGTGCTGCTGCAGGTTCTCAGAAGGAACCGGTGAGTCAGTCAGTATCCATCGGTTTGAGCAGCGATGGTGCTGATGCACATGCCCATCAGCCACAGACCTTGCATTACGGAGGTTTGTGGGTCTGATATTTCTTTTTGCAATTTGGAGCCGTGTAACTTGTCATTCTTTTCTATGATTGGATTGTTGCGATCTGTATATTGCTGATCTAAGAATCAGTGGTATGAGGACTGTACCACTTACTGCTATGTCTTTGACTTACTAGGCCAAGTAGTAGACCTAACCAGGCGGTGCAGTTCATTTATTTAGGCTATCACAGCATTTGAGTTGTGGAGACATTTCTTTTTTTAATGCAAAAAAGATCTTATTGACGCTGCGCTGCAAAGTTTCAGTGAGAGAGGATCTGTCAGATCTAATTAGGCATTTGTTTTAAGGATTAATTCTCAGCTAAATTAATAGTGTGACAACTATAACTTCCCATTCTTTTCTTTTGGAAGTGTATGTACCTATTCTTGACGACGTAATGCGAATATCCTATTCTCGAAATCTCTAGATTTCTTTCCCTTTTCTTTAGCCCAAAGATAGCTGAGCGTATCGACAGAGAAGCTTCCTTCATTTCTTATCTCTGCTATTGTTGGTTCCTTTGAAGCCCAAATCTCTTCTTTATAAGTTGCTGCTTTGACCAAAAAAGAATCTCCAATATGCTAAACCAAATTCAACAGATGTCCTCCCTGGCTTCTTTGTGAAGAAGCAGATGGTCGACTGACTTCCCTGCTGTTTTGCAGAGGAAGCGTCTGTTATTATTTCGAATTATGTCTTTTGCAGATTGTTTATTGCTTAGAATATTGCCCGAGTTGCCTTCGATATTATTAAAGCCACTTTTGAAGGTATCGGGATTTTCCAGATTAATTTTTAGGGGAACAAGTCCTTGCACTCTCCCAGACCACCAGGTAGGATGCCCCATTTGGAGTTTCTGTTTCTCATTCGGCAATTATTACTACTTTGGACAAGTTATTGGTACCTCTCAATTCCCAACCGTGACGGAGCTTTCCAATAGAAATATTCCAAAAGTCACTCCTCTCACAAAAAATTAAGAACACAGAAATTGTTTCTTTACGCTGGTTCACAATTTTGAATCCGATAGTATGTACTCATATTGGATGAAGGAAAGAGCACAACAGAATGCAGGATTCTCTCTCGTCCACCTAAAATTACTGAGCCAGGAAATTTATTAGATTGCAATGGAGAAGATGTAGCAGCTTGCCTAGATCTTACTCTTACCATCATCGAAAATAAGTGAGATTGAAAGAAATGCTGAAAGAGTGTTGCAGTCTTGCTATGGCTATGATGCCAAAAGGCACCCAGAGTCCTCTGGTAGGACACAGTAAGAAGACTGCAAGTGCATCTGAGCACCTTTTTCCTGCGGCAATTCGTTAATTCCATTCCACTAATGCTAGGGCATTCCTTTCTTCCACTGATGCTAGGGCATTCCTTTCTCATTATAAATTAAGTAATTTATGAAACCATGCATAGCTGTGTGCAACAGCATGTTAGGGCATTCCATTCCACTGATGCTAGGACATTCCTTTCTCATTATCAATTAAGTAATTTATGAAACCATGCATAACTGTGTGCAACAGCATGTTTTAAGAACTGATTAGACTGGTTTCAACATCGGCAACTTGATTTCTTTTAGCTTTTGCAATGCCTGGAGTTTACTTGCAGTATAAAAAAAAATGAATGCTTGTCTTCATGAACTTCAGGATATGGCAGTTCTACTGGGGAGTGGGATGATATTTCTCAATATGCCAATGCGAAAGGGCTGGAAGTAGCATCTCCAGTATGTTATTTATTTTTTATATTAATTTTACCCTCATTCTTGCTCAGTCAGAATGTATTCTATTAACCTTATGTGTTTTTTTTTTTTTTGGCATTTAGGGAGTCTACAATGACAATCATTCTCTTGTTTTTCATACTGGCTATGGGTACAGTCCGCATATGCCATATGGACCATATTCCCCTGTCACAACACCATTGCCTTCTGTTGGTGGAGATGTGCAGATGTATTCATCACAGCAATTTCCTTATTCAGGACAACCTTACTTCCAGCAACTAGTGCCTCCGACTATGCCATATATTTCTTCACCAACTCAGGTTTCACAACCAGATCTCACAATGTCGATGAATGTTGACCAGCAAGGCGATGGAGTGCTTTTTGGGCCAAGGCCTAATTATCCTTCATCAGTGGGATCTTTTGGTAGAGGAAGCTTTCCTGGAAATCCTTGGACTCATGCGTTTCATGATCAGCAACTAGGGTTGGATGGATTGAGTTCTGGAGGTCTTTGGTCAGATTGGTCCAAACCAGCTGATAGGCAACGGTCCTTTTCCCCTTTATCGCCAGCAGTATCTCCCCAGCCAATAGGCATAGGGCCGTTTACCCAAAATATTGGAATTGTACGCCTTCTTGCTTTTCCATCTGTATCTATTAGATATATTGTTGAGTTTCACTTTTTGTTGTTTTTGGGGTGGATAGATTTTTTGTTCTTTCTGCTGGTTGAGAAAAGTGGCAGTTGAAAATTTTCAAGTACACATCATTTATGATGAGATGCATTGAGCAGCCTCTTGGATTGATACAAGATTAGTGCTTAAAAAAAAACATAATTGCGTTTGCTTAAAAAGTTTCACTTAGTGGAATATTAGTGTTGGGCACGTGCACTGTGCATACATGATGACGGACGTTCACATATAAAGAAAAAAGGAAACACTTTAATAGGAATTGGGTGATTATCCAGTGGAGTGGACATAGTGGTAGTGGGGTAGTTATTAGACATGTATGAGGTGGGTGGTTATTGTAACAGAGGTAACATTGCAATGTCCAAAACTGAGAGAAACTCATCTTTTGCCCTTAATGATATAAATTTTAAGATCAAGAAGACCGTAGCCAAAGGACTGCTCTTTCATTTCTAAAGATAAGCTGTTCATCATTTGGTGGTCCATATGACTTTCCTTACCTGTGTATGACCATGTCCATAGCCTTTTGCTTATTAGTCTTCTTATTGGTTCTACTGTGGGGAAGGTATATTGAGATCTTACTGAAATTATCTTGTGAGGATTGAGACAGGATGGTGGACCTTATTGACTATTGTTTATCTTATTCAGGCTTCTGATCTGCAAAGAACCTTGTCTGGATATGGATCTTCTGATCCATATAATAGAGACTTTCTGCACAGTGGTATCAACAGGGGAGCTAACTTTGGGACTACATCGATTCCTGGTTTAGGACTAAATGGTCAGGGCTGGCTTTCAGTTGATAATAGACGGCGCCGTTGGAGAAGCAATGGTGCTATATGCAGTTGTAATGGGCCATCTGATATACTTGGTGACCAAAACCGTGGACCTAGAGCATCAAAGCTGAAGAATCACGCTACTCCTGAACATGGTTCCTCCATTGATGATAGCAAGCTTAGCACGTCTACAACAAAGATCCCTCATGGGTCATACAATCACATAGATTTCATCACAGAATACAACGATGCTAAGTTTTTTGTGATTAAGTCTTATAGTGAAGATAATGTTCATAAAAGTATTAAATATGGTGTATGGGCAAGTACACCAAATGGGAACAGAAAATTGGATGCTGCTTACCGGGAGGCAAAGGAGAAGCAAGACGCTTGCCCCGTCTTCCTATTCTTCTCGGTAAGTAGCACAAGATATCCTTTTGTTATTGATTTTGCTATAGTTGATCAGCCATCAATTCAAAGGGAAAGTTTCAGAAAATTCTGCTATTTTGAGCAGTAGAGTAAGAAAAGGTGGTGTTCCTACCACAAGGATTACAATTTCAAAGACTTTCAGGTGTAAGAAGTTGACCGTGGTTGTTCATTTAGTCTGTTTTTCTGTTTATTAATTGAAGTTCCTAATAAATGGTCAACTCACATGAGGCTGCTCCTGGAATTATGTACTTTCTTTGGGTTCAATGGAACTTACTTACTTCTGGAGGATCTTTCTTTCTCATACTTTAAATATCTCGATTGCTTGGATACCTTTATCCAGAGTACATGGTGTATGTCGTTTGTTAATTCCCTACTCACTAGCATGCCTGTTTCTCACTGTGCCTGGAGAATCTGAATACCTTATTCACTCGCATCAGGATCTATTCAGTAAATATCAACTTTGCATTGTTCCACTCGTAAAAAGTTTGGACTTGCTTCTTTTGGATTATAGTTAGTTCTCGTACTGTATCTGTTTCCATCACATGCAGGTGAATGCTAGTGCTCAATTCTGCGGGGTTGCTGAAATGGTTGGACCTGTAGATTTTGACAGAAGCTTTGATTATTGGCAACAAGATAGATGGAGTGGGCAGTTCCCTGTGAAGTGGCATATTATTAAAGATGTTCCAAACAGTCAGCTTCGTCAAATTGTTTTGGAAAATAATGACAATAAGCCTGTGACAAACAGCCGAGACACCCAGGAGGTACGTTAATCAGGGATACTTTGGAATGATTGTACTTTATATGCTGGGTCTCCGTCACATGTTGCTGCGCAGCAGTAACCTTTCAGAAAGACATTGCTTAATTTTTTTAATAGCATTTATTCTAAGAGAATACTTTGGATCCTGTAGAGAATAGATAATCCTTCAATGGCTTTGTTACTTGTGGTTTCATCTCATTGGTTTATTGTTAAGTTTTGCCTTATTGAAGTTAAGGCAACCCCGCTTAATGGTATAAAGCTTAGTTGTTACTGTTTTGTCTTCAACTTAATGGTTCTTTATTTTGAAATTGTTTAGGTGAAATTGGAACAAGGTATTGAGATGTTGAATATCTTCAAGAATTATGACACAGATACATCTATTCTGGATGATTTTGAATTCTACGAAGAACGTGAGAAAGTTATTCAAGAAGGAAAGGCCCGGCAACAAGCCAGCCCACCTGTTGTAGGGGTAGCTGGCAAAAATGAGCAGAGGAATCAAGTAATGTTATCCAGTGACTTCATCGATAAAATGTCTAAGAGTTTTGGCCAGGTCATGCACATGGATGAGGAAAGTAAAGATGATACAGTAGCTGATATGGCTAGTCCCGCACATGATAGCACCACTGGCACCAGAGTCGACTTTCAAGATTCTATGACAGCGGCCATTTCTTCTGCTCAAACCAGTTAAAATGTCATATTGCTGTATGGTATGTAACACGACAAAGTGCAACTTGACTAGATCTACTTCTTGATTACTTTGAAGAGAAGGGAGGCTGTGTCTAATGCCTTTGGGATTAGATTGGGTGAGTGTCCAAACAAAGTGTCTTGCCTAGTTTTAGGAATCTTGCATGTTTGTGTATGATGTGCTTTCTCAGCTTTGATTTCCAGTCATCAGCGGTTGTCCTGTTCTTTTTCTGTAAATTACCTTAACATTCCGGCCTGATTTATCGATGTTCAGTTAAGTGCCTTGTACTTGCAGGAAGTTCAATAAAAAGCAGCAGTTTACAAAGAAACTGAAAAACGTCCTTCCGTTGTGTCTCTGCATTCATATTTTCGTTATGCAACTTCAATGATTTCCTCCCCTTGGAGATGCATATGAAGTAGAGAGAGAGAGAGAGAGAGAGAGAGAGAGCTGAGTTCTACTGCTTGGAGGCGACTCTAGTCTCTGGTGATGGTTGTGTTTATGTTAGTGGTTCAGTTTGGCGGCAGTGGCGGCTGCGGCCAAGTCTTCTCTTCTGGTGGTGGCATGGTGGTGTTGAAGTGTAGAGGTAGGCAGAGGCGTCGCTGGAAGAGTGACTTCTTTTTACCAATAATGGAGGTTTTGTTTTTCGTAAGATGGACAATAAACAGAGAAGTAACATGAGCATTTTAGCTGTGGAATATGTAGTTGTAGAATATGATAAGTGACATACCATATTTAAAAAGATCCATTGTATTTATGGAAAGCTGTTTTGAAACTCTCTTTTGTACAAAAAGTTGCCAACCATCTCGAAGAGTTATTAACTTCTAAATACACGAGAAATTACTACAAAATGATCGGCAAATAGTTTTTGTACTACTTGTTCTATTATAATTATTCGATACGTGCATGTCTAGATAGAAAACATAGCACAAAAGTCATTAGTAACATGTTAAAGCTACTAAAAATTTTCCCACCAAGAAAAGTAACTACAGTTATATTCATGGTTAATGACTTCTTCATAATTTATGTTACTTCTCTCATGGCTAGTAGCTAGTAACTTATCAACTCGTATGAAGTAGGTTTTTAGTGCCTGACATGCTAATAAATCGAAAATCAAATTAGAGTGTTGGAACTTGACATTTAATTGTAAATGAGATCCAACGTTTGCAACCAACCTGGTGCAAGTCCTGAGTTTCTCCATCGTGTCTAAAACATGGTAAGGTGCCATTAGAGTTTTGCATTCGCCTTTGCCATTGGGCAACTTCTTTTGGGAAGACTACACACGGCACGTCTAAAGATAGTTAGGAAAATGACAGAGGAGATTATCTAATTTAATTTTTTTAAATAATGCGAAAAATATGCGCAACGTAAGATATTGCCATTAGAACCAAAATAAATGTTAATCGAAAATTCTATAATGAAAAAAATACAAAAGATAAAATTTGATTAAATATTCTATAGTTGAAATGAATCAATTTTCAAATAATTTTGATACAAATTTTAACCCCATTTTGCTAACATATTAAAAAGAAATAGTAGATTGGAAATACAAATACAGTCAAAGTTGGAAGTAAAAAAATAGCATTCCCAATATCATTATATTCGAAACTAACTTCTTAACGAAAATAATGCAATCAGTAAAGGTATCTAATAGGTTGGAAATAGATATTTGCAGAGATAAAAGACAACATGAAAATTGTGGGAAAATTGTCCCAAAAGTCTTAAATTTATTGTACGACGATCAATTCGGTCCTAAATTTTTTAATTGTGTCAATTTACTAAACCTTTTGAAAATTTATCAATTTAGTCCTAAACCCTTTAATGACTTGATGATTTAGTTCTTAAAGTCAATTTTAGCTGAAAAATATTATGTGGATGCTAACCATCTTACATGATGTGGTTGGCCCTAATATGGATAAATTTTATTTATTTTTTCTTTTTTTCCTTTCTTTTTCTTATGCCTATGGCCAACGACCCTTGACAAATCCTCTGAGGGTCGTGACACACTTGGCAATGGCCAAATATTGGGCCATAGAAGAATGGAAAAAAAGGAAAAAAGAAAAAAAGGAAAAATTGCAAAAATTATCCATGTTAGTAGCAGTCACTCCATGTAGGATAAATGGTTGCTAGCTAGTATCCACATCAATGATTTCCAGCTAAAATTGACTAGAAAGATTAAATTGGCAAATCGTTGAAAGGTTTATAATTAAATTGATAAATTTTCAAAAATTTTAGGATTAAATTGACATAATTAAAAGGTTTAGGACTAAGGGTGCCTTTGTTTCACCGAAAACTTCATGATAAAGAAATTATTTTCCATGAAAATCATTTTCAAGGAAAATAGTTAATTTTCATTTGTTTTGTTACCTTAATGGAAATGGAAAGTCGTTTTTCTCCAATTTAAACTTATTGTTTTTAGTCTATGAAAATGTTTTCCATAGATTGATTAGTTTTTCGTCATCCAAACATTGAAAAATTGAAAAATAGTTCAAAAATAGTTTTCCTTCAAACAGATCCTAAATTGGCAAACCGTTAAAAAATTTATGACTAAATTGACATAATTGAAAAGTTTAGGACTGAATTGGATGTCGTACAATAAGGCTAGGACTTTTTGGATAATTATCCATGAAAATTTCCATTACCAAGTAAGCACTTAAACTATAGCTTAGTGATTAACAAATACAAGTTCACTTTATCAATAATACTTGATTTTAAGTTGACACGTGGCAGCTTAATTGAGACAAGTACATATCACTTTGTTGGATGATTGTAAATGGTCTCCCTGGAAAAACTGTTAGGTAGTTTAAGATTCATAATCACCATTAATTATTCGATAAGAAGGAACTCAAACTCCTTGAAAGGGGACTAGGTCATCTTATAAAGGAAAAGTTTGTTTTGTGCCTTCTCTGTGGCGAAACATGATTGTAGTGCAAAGGTTCATCTCACAGATCAATTCTTAACAATACATTCGAGACATAAATATGAAAACTACCATTAGCTAGAATTATTCGATTGTACTTTCAGTAAATTGTTAAGGTTCTTTTACTTTCACATTGTTCAATTTCATTTTTCCCCTGCATGGCGCTGCGTGGAAAGTAAACATCGACCTTTCATCAACTAGAATACTTTCGATGTGACAAATAACGAGGAAATAAAATATTTGACCTGTTAATAATTGGTAATTTCACACATGTTAAAAATAACTAGAATATCATGGACGTAAAGTGAAAATGACATGTAGCATGATCGCAAGTGATTCTATTGTTGGTAATGAACAATGATGGTGTCTGTCCCATGGACTGACCATATCATTCTCCGTGGCGATTCTCCAGACAAGGGAACCAGTTAGAAGGCTTCGGCTCCCCTAGGCTTTCGCTAACTGACCCTTGCCTTGACTCTCTACTTTCTCCTTCTCCTCTATATTTCCATTTTTAGGTGCACTTTGCAACTATTCCTCCTCTAATCTTAGAAATTAGTTCCAGGGCCTTCTGCGCAAAAGAAAAATTCCAGAAAAAGAACACGAAATTCGTCTTCTTCCTGCCCAGGAGATTGGAAGAATAATGAAAGAACACCCACAATCAGAGAGGGAGAACGTAAATGCAAAATGCATGGAGGATGGAATGAAATGAGCATCTTATGAAATTAGACGTTGCCATCTCTGTCTCTTTCTGAGCTTTCCTGATCGTTTGGCTCAGAAAGAATTCTTCAAAGAAGAAATGTATCAATTTTGCGTCCTTGCCCTCTTAGTCACTTGTATAGGGATTCTGACCCCCTCGGTTCATTCCAAGACCAATGCTCCTGATGGTATATAAACTTGGGCACCCTTCCCTCCTCTATCTTTTAGGCTATTCCTCCTGGCAGCTTTGTATTGTCATTTTAGCCCGTATCCACAGTAGTCGTTTCCGGACTCTTTCTGTTCAACATGGAATCGATATATACGTTACCGCTTACTCATATATACATCTACATGATTGTGTGACTATGGTATATGGTCCTAATAAGACATTCGCTCGACAATACTTTACTCTCTTCAATGAAGATGCGTGCCCAAAGACTAGGAAATCTCAAGATTCTAATATATATTTTGATGTAAATTGCAGTCTCTGCCCTTAATGTGATGTACAGCAGCCTGAATTCTCCTTCAGCATTGACTGGTTGGAAATCTAGTGGGGGTGACCCTTGTGGCGAATCATGGAAAGGAATCGAATGCTCTGGGTCATCAGTGACTGAAATGTATGTGTCTATGTGTTTATGTCTGCTTGATTGCACCCATATCGATGTAATGATATCGCTTCATGCTCACTTAAGTTTCTCCATGTATTATATGTTTCTGAAAGCATGCTGATTTTTCTTTGAATTTCTTGCAGACAATTGTCAGATCTAGGCCTCACTGGATCAATGGGCTACCAGCTATCAAGCTTGAAATCTGTGACGAACTTGTGAGGCCGATATATTGACAATAAGTGCATTTATCTCTATGCTATCTTTCACATTGACTGATTGTCACCTGACAACAGTGACTTTCTTTGTCATAGTATAGTGATTTGAGCAAGAACAACCTCAATGGTGACATACCGTATCAACTACCTCCAAATGCACTTCACATGTAAGTACGCTTCCACACATCTACTTTGAATAACAGTTGCAGCTTCATCCTTCTAGAATGAGCTGGATCTGCAGAACAATAGTATTCGACCTCCCTGTTCATTAGTTTCTTCTCATCTCTTTCACTGTATCTGAATTTGTTCTTTTCCATTTCTACTCTGTCTTCCCAATAAAGAGAAGGCATGGTCAACCTCAATTGAACTCCTAGAAGCCTCCAACGAGATTCGTGGATATAGCAGTATGCATTTGTATAAGAGGAGCTTTCCAAGTGATTTGCCTATGATTTTTGGAGTTAAAATGCAATTTATTACTCTTCTACCGAAACATGCTTTACACGGGATTTCACAATTGTTTTGGCCAAATTCTCCATGCCTAGAAGGATTTCTGACTTAGGTCTGGTTTTTCTGATAATTCTTGGTATAATGGATATGGCATTGGCCAATGAACAAATTTCAGTTGAATGACATCAGATTCTTCATGCAGTGACCTTTCATCCAATGCATTCACTGGAAATGTTCCTTATTCAATTTCTCAGATGACTGATCTCAAGTACCTGTAAGTATTTTAATTTCAATAAAGCCGTGTTTGTCTCGCCCTTTTTCAGTAATCTTGCAGTTTTTTTGCAGAAATCTGGGCCATAATCAACTCAATGGACAGTTAAGTGATATGTTTGGAAAACTCCCCAAACTCACCACTCTGTAAGTCCAAGTAACTTGCAGGACGTATATTTGCAATTAAGTTCCTAACTCTTGCCTGCTCTCGTTATGTATACATGTGATAAAGTTTGTAGAACAAGAAATCTACAATTTCCATTTGCCTCGGCATGTCATGTAATGTTAACTTTTGCTTGTCCTAAATGTAAACTTAGTATATCTTTAGTGTGATCTCTACATGATGTGGCAAGAACCTATGTTACCTATGTTTTTCAATGCTTTAAGTTTCGGTTAGCTAATTATGCTTAAGAACTGTGGCAAGTATGACATTGTCACAACATTGATATTTGAATGTCGACCAGATGAGCACTCTGATGAAGGTTATTTTTGTGTTACAGAATTATATGGGTGTTTACGTAATTCGATAATAAAATCAATGTCATCATCAGAATCCCCGTGTAACTACAAACAGAACTCTTAGAAACAAGAGAGTACATCATAGGTTTCCTCTCCATTTTTGGCTACCAGAGAGAGAGCAAAAAAGAAATGCCAGAGTTTGCTTCCAGAAATAAGATTTGTATGGCATTAGTGAGAGAGACGGATAAAGGAATTTACTTATTTGAATTGTGGGAACTAATTTGTGTGCAAGTGCGGTACTTGTTAAATCTAGATCTTTCAGTGAATCTTCCGTATAAGCAACCTCTTGGTCCCTTTAAGAGAAAAACTGATCAAAGGACTAGTAAATGAATATGGTATTAGGACTACACGGTGGCCTGACAAGGAGGAGGGTGATATGTGTTTACTTGTTTACCTATCATGTTGCTTTAAGATGAGTATTCAATCAGTGGCTTATTCATGAAATGAATCAGGGATCTATCTTACAACTCATTGTCAGGGAATCTGCCTCAGAGTTTTGGATCACTGTCAAGTCTCACAAAATTGTGAGTCGCCAACACGTTTATCCACTGACTTTCGAATCTCATGTTTCTAACTCCGGCTTTTTATACAGGCATTTGCAAAACAATCAGTTCACAGGTCCTATAAATGTCCTTGCAGGCCTTCCCCTCAATGATCTGTAAGCAGTTAAGCCGACATTTTGTTGAATTTGATGATTGCTAGCATTCAGGTTGTAGAGAGTTAACAGCTTGCTTTCTTATAATGTAGACTTTTTGGAGGATTATGTCATACTTTGTGTTCTGTGTGCATGTACACTCCTTTCAGGCATGTGATCATGTGTTGCATATTTTGAAATATAAATTGGCACTAATGTTTGTGTGCTCTAATTTTAGACACTGCAATTTAGAATTTCCCGATGGAGTAGTCAATATCAATTGCTGTACGCACCACTCTCTGCTTCATGTTTTGTGCCAAGTTCCTGTTGAAGTTGATTGATTTCTGAAGCCTGACAGGATATTCTCGATATATGATCAGGAATGTTGCGAATAACCAATTCACCGGCTGGGTCCCAGATGCATTGAAGGATATTGATAACATCGAGTAAGTTTCTGTCTGTTTGGCTGAAGATAGTGATCACTTGTCTCCTTGACCGGATTTTTCTTTTTGTGAAGGACTGAAGGAAATTCTTGGTCCTCTGGCCCAGCTCCTCCGTCACCTCCTGGTGCTTCTCATGCTAAGAAAAGCTCAAAAGAAAGTGATGGCAAGTCTGGCGTGAGTGGACTAGCCGTAGCTGGAATTGTTATGGGAGTGTTAGTGGTGCTGGCAGTTTTAATTGCTCTATTTTCTAAGCGATCTTCTTCACCATCTTCACATTTCCTGGATGAAGAGAGGGCTAGCCAACGCAGAGCATTTACTCCCCTTTCATCTCGAGAACTGTCCCATGACCTGCGTGCTGAGACGCGTAAAAGTTTTAGAGGTAGCTTTTTCTTCTTTTGGTTTCCATCATATAGAGCATAAGAGAGTAACACACGTGGTTCTAAAATGAAGATTGGCCAGGCCATTTATTTGGTTTTGCATTCATAGATGTACTGAAATTGATGTTGCTAAATCATATGTTATATGGAGAATGCAAATGTTAAGCCTACTAATAAGTAAATCAGAAACGTCTGATTGTGTTGCTCCTCTCTACAAATTTTACTCCAAATAGACAACTGAATGCCAACTATTTCGTTTTTCTTGACAAGTCAACATAAATTTCATGCAAGAGTCTATTGGGGTTGTTCCAATCCCAAAGTCAAAGTATCCTTCTCGCTAAATGGCTGACTTGGAACCAATAACATAAATAAAAGTACAAGACAGTCTACTTCCCAACATACTCTAAGAGAAGTTGAGGACCCAGTTGATCATCCCTCACTCTGTCTTCAGTCAATGAAATAATTGAATGACATCCACAATTTAGTGTCAGGGGATTTGTCACGTGGATTGCTGTTTCCTGTCATTATTAGGTCCACAAATTTGCTGTAGGCATGGCCTTATTTTGCATTGGCTTCCTCAAAATTTCCTTTCTGGAGGATATATTGGGCTTCAAACTTCAGTTCATGTATCTGATCTTTTCTTTCTTTGTTTCTCCTTTAGTGTTAGATATGGATAGTAAGTCAATGGAATCATCTGCTTCCATTGATGTAAAGGCTTTGGAGAAATCGCCTTCAATTGGATTTCGTTCTCCACTTCATGACCACATGGAGTCCCTTAAGGATAATGAATTTGCAAACCGTTTGAATGCAAGAAGAAGCACATCATTTCGCGCTACGACCTACAATTTGGCCGATTTGCAGAGTGCAACTGGTAATTTTGCAACTGGCAGACTTATTGGTGAGGGATCCATTGGCCGTGTTTATAGGGCTAAGTATGCGGATGGGAAGGTATAATATGCTATATTTTTCTTCTTTGTAACCTAATCATTCTTTTCTTGCATGACTTATGCATCTTTGTTGTGAATTGTTAGGATCAAATGACTATTCCGTCTTGCGAGTATCTGCACGAGTTTCCCATGAGCCATAGGTCCCAAGATATCTGTTTCTTTACTGCACAATAGATTAGACTTCTTGGGCTTTTAGTAGGTTTAGGTGTTTAGCATCTAAATAACACAAAGCAATTGCACTCACAACCTAGCTCAGTTGTGCTTTCAGTTCAATTAAAATATGACATGAAGCAGAAAGTCATAACTTTTTGTCTCATTATCTGATTGAAGTATCTCGCCTGTCCAGCTGTTACTTTATAAGTAGTCAGGTAAACGTCAGATTGACTCATGCCAGAATCAAATAGCTATTACTGGGGTCTATCCACATGAAAGCTTCTCTTGCATAAGCTCATATTCATTCCCAAATGAAGGTTGCTAGAGCTCTTGTTAATAGGGAATTCTAAGCAAGTTTCTTCACTTAACATAATGCTATGCCTTTTCTTCAAGTTATGTTTTTCTTCTTTAGTCTTTAGGATGGAGGCCAAACCTCAAAAGGATGAGCTAGCAGCATTGCCACGTGAGCCTGCTACATTTTGCTTCAGTAGGAGTAGGGCATCATACTTGTGCTTATTGTTTGAGCTGCCTCCTTCCCATGAGATTTGCCGATATGAACAGTATCCAAAGGACATTCAGTCATGCCCACACCACCCACATCCAGTGACTTCTTTCAATTATCTTTCGGAAAAAAATTTGATGCCCGGAAGAAGAAGTATTACTGGTCTTTCAGGATGATTGAAAAAACAAACATGGCATGTATTAGATTTACATTCTGAGTGACCTTCTGAGAGTGTAATGTGGATTCTCAGCAGCTGTCCAGGTTATGTTGATAGTCATACTTTTGTCATGTGATGACACACATCCTCAGATAATAAGGTCATGTCCTAAATTGTGATTCAACCACCACAACAAATCCTGAGATCGAAAAACCTTTAGGAAAATCTGTATATGCCCAGCAACATCATTCAGCTGTTTGCTCACGTATCCATTGTTGCAGATGAAAGCTCTTAGTAGCTTCATGTGAGAGGACATTGCCTCAACGGATGTTGTCATCCATACTTTTAGCTGAGAAACATTAGTCTTCCATTTCTACTCACAGTTTTCATTCTTTATGCTACATTCCGCTCCATTTTTATTATGTCTACTCTTTCAAAAAGAGTAAAGTTCTCTTGTATCTTGGAAACTTAGCACGCTATACAATATTCTTTGGTAGGAAGAACTGTCACTTAGAAGAAATAAATTGTCCATTTTGAATTATAATTATAGCACTTCTTTTCTTTATCAGGTTTTGGCTGTCAAAAAGATTGATTCTTCACTTTTCCAAGGCAGGAGGGGTGATGAATTTTCAGAAATTGTTGCAAAAATCTCAACGCTTCACCATCCAAACATTGCAGAACTTGTTGGTTATTGTTCTGAGCAGCGGCATAACATGCTGATCTATGAATATTTTAGGAATGGCTCCCTTCATGAGTTTTTACACTTGTCAGATGATTACAGCAAACCATTGACTTGGAATACTAGAGTCAGAATTGCTTTAGGCACAGCGCGAGCTGTAGAGTAAGTTCTATACCAACAATATCATCCGGTAGCCATTAGTAGTGTCAAGCTATTTCCAATCTTTTGTAGCTCTTAATTCTTAACATTTCTGGTTCCTTCACCGTTGTGAAAACAAATGACAGCTGACGAAGTGGCTGGAATTGTTTCTAGTTAAAGTCCTGTTTTAAGTCTCTTACTATTTCTCATGCAGGTACCTCCATGAGGTTTGCTCTCCCTCTGTAGTGCACAAGGACATAAAATCATCAAATATTTTGCTTGATGTTGAACTTAATCCACGACTCACTGATTGTGGTTTGGCTACATTCCATCAGGTTACGTATTGAAGCAAACTCTCTCCCTCTCTCTCTTTACATTGGACATGTGAACTTGTTTGCATCACCTCCTATAACTTTGTCAACATATACATCGCTATCACTATGGGGCCGTGCGATCAACAACATAAAACTTTTGTCAAGCAACACTAAACCTGACATTAGTTACCATCTCTGTCCCTCAGTCTACCTCTGGCTGCTTCTTGAGCTTTAACAGCAATTTTTTCCTTTTCCAGCGGACAAGTCAAAATCTCGGAGTCGGATACAATGCTCCAGAATGTACAAAGCCTTCAGCTTATACTCTGAAGAGTGATGTTTACAGTTTTGGAGTTGTCATGTTGGAGTTGCTGACCGGTAGAATGCCTCTTGATAGGTAACTTTAGTAGTTCTTGTAAGTGTTTAAAGAGATTTGAAATGGTGAAGGCAGTGTATTAAATCCATCCAGTCTGACTGCCCTACTATCCATGTATCAGTTCGAAACCAAGATCAGAACAATGTCTAGTGCGATGGGCTACTCCACAGCTTCATGACATCGATGCTTTAGGCAGAATGGTGGATCCAGCACTGCGCGGACTGTATCCTCCCAAGTCAGTCTCCAGATTTGCCGATATTATTGCTCTCTGTGTTCAGGTAATACTCCTCTGTCTGCAGTCTGCCCCTCAATGAGGGAACAGAACTACTAACTAGAACTTAAAGGTAGGTCATAGAATGAGTACGAGAGAAGTAATATGGCACAAATAAATTTAGACTTGAGGAACATGTCTAGGTCTATGTCTCACGTGCAATTTAACTCGCCATTGAGTTTCTTCTTGCTGTTGAGCCGTGGAGTGTTGAAGACTAACTAGGATATTTACCTTGTTTCTCTCTTTCGTATCTGGTGGAGAGGCCTCTAACTGTCTGCATTTTGTTTTAGTCGGAGCCTGAATTCCGACCTCCCATGTCAGAGGTGGTGGAGGCATTAGTGCGATTAGTTCAGCGCTCTAGTATGAACAAGAGGGGGGACAGTCCAGGTGCATCTCGTCGTATGGATGACTTCGACTATTGATTGTTCGTCCTTATGCAACGGAGAGGAGAGATCGTTGTACTTCAATTCAACTTTTGATTTGTTTTTATGTTTATGTCTGCCCATCAAATGACTTTGTGTTCGAAGAGTAGTCTCTGCCAGTCACTTTCCTAGTGGAAAAAAGCATAGAACTCAAAGATAGCAGGAATGCTACGAGGGTCCAGCATTCACTGGGAAAGAAGCTTATGTAAATACATCAGAAATGACATCAGAAGAAGACACATCGCCGCGGAAGATTACCATATAGGCAAGAGATGATTCAAGAATCCAGGGAGAGGACCGAGTTTCGATATTTTGGTTTTGATGGTGATGGTTTAAGGTTGGCAAGATGCAGGGTGAATGCGAAGAGCCTGCAGTCTCACAACTGGAGCTAGGCATAGCATTTGGGACAGGTTTGTAGTTTGAACTTGAGCAAAGTGTCTCCACAAAAGTAGGTATGTAAATTGAATGGACGACTTGAAGTTGCTAAATGTGAATTGACAGCGTCAATGACAGTGAAGTTACTTACAAGCATTATCACCATACTGATCACGAGATGCTGCCACACAGTCAAAGGCAGCCACTCTACTGACCATCCTCTTTACCATCTGATAAACTTGATGCAGAAGAGAAAATGATAGTCACCAACGGTTATTGTGTATTGTTTTAAGTTACAAACCATTTCACTAATTTACTGACATTTTTTCATGCAGCATATTAATGTGTTGAAGTCATTTACTATTATAGAAAATTGCTTACTCAGTTCACTTACCAGCAACAATTGTTTCAAAATTACCAACTATTGCCAAAACTTACCGACATTTATTTGCTCTTATACTAAATTGTCAGTCTTGATTGGGGTGATTTACCACCAGCTTTTCCTGGGTTAAGTTACCAACGAGTTTTAGCTGTATTAACTTCTATTTGAGTGAGTCATTAACATTTATTTGATTGTTTTGAAATTACAAATGATTTTAATAAATCGCCGATATTTATTTACGGAGCTTATCAATGTGTTAAATTTGCTAAACTCTTGTAGGGAATCGCCATATTTTATTTGAGTATGTTTACCAATATTTATTTGATTGTTTCTAATTACAATCGCTCCAATATTTTACCAACATGGATTTGTTAAAGATACCAAGATGTTCAATTTACTAACTCCTATAGAAAATTATCAACATTTATTTCAGTTACTATCAACATTTGTTTGATTGTTTCGAAAATACCAATTATTCCGAAAATTTAATTACCAACATTTATTAGATTGTTTTGGAAATCAATAACCGACAATATACTAATGTTTACTTAATAAAATCATCAACGTATTAGAGTTTCTAACTCTTATACAAAATTACCAACCAGTCCAATAATTTACCAACATTTATTTGTGAAGCTTAATTAACCAACTCTTACATGAAACTGCTGCCTAATATTTGAGTTAGTTACAAATGCTTATTTAATTGTTCAAAAAAGTGAATGTTCAAATAACTTCTCGACATTAATCAACTCATCTTTATGGAAACTACCGACCGGTAAAGGGTTACCAATGTTTATTTGATTATTTCAAAAGTACAAACTGTTTCATATATACTGATGATGATGTGGAGAGCTTATCAATATGAAATAGAACCCCCCCCTTCCCCCCATTTTTAACATGACCAACTACATTTCAATAATTAACAAACATTTATTTGCGGAGCTTAAGTTACCAACTTTTACATGAAATTACCAACTCTTATTCAGATCACTTTCCTACTTTTATTAATTATTTTAAAATGCCAACTATTTCCATTAATTTATCCACATTTCGTTGGGAGCTTCCAATGTATTAAAGTTAAAATTTACAAATAAATGTTGGTAAATTATTAAGCCATGTGGAGATTTTGAAAGAATTAAATCAACGCCACTAATTCTATCAAATAAGAGTTGATATAGTTAAAATTAGATGGTAACTTAATTGGTGAAGAGTTGATAAATCGCTCAAATTAATATTGGTAAGCGAAGTGAGTAAATATTGTCAATTTGTAAATAGTCGGTAATTCAAAACAATCAAATGACTGATACTCCCAGCATATTACTGGCTATTGTTGGTATCTACTAACAAATTATATGTTAAATAAGTTGACAGCCAAAATTAGCGAACAACATATTTTGAAATTTACCAACGTTTTTACGGATTTTTTAGGAATGTGCATATTATTCTTGTGGATGAATAATATCAACATGCATCGCAGAGCCCAACGAGAGATTGCGAGCCGGTAAGAGTGGTTCTCATGCGCAGGGAATCCTTGGGACTCGTCTCGTGTGATGTCCCTCTTTAATGCATTGTTCTCCGGGATGTTCTCATACTTCTCGGCCGCCGACAGCAAGACACGAGGGCGGGGCGGGCCTCCGTACTGAAACGCTGGTGTATCGACAAAGTGAACATGTCCCCAATGCATCTTCTGGTTGCCCTCGATTCTCCTCCATTTGCATCTGCTGCTTGTTGCTGTAGTATTTTCATCTCCTTACGGGAGAGGCACTGGGAATGGGTCAAGGCCAGGAAGTCGAGACTAGAAATGATACCCAGGTCGAAATTCAGGTTCTAAACTTGCCTTGTCCTTTTCTACTGTTAAACAAGTTGGGTTGCTGGTTAGTGGGGGAGGCTGGTGAAAGAGTTGTAATTGCAGGAAAGAGCGGACATGTACTTCTTCTATAGGCCCAAGGTGGAGAGAGAAGCAGCTCACAGCGCTGATGACGTGCAGCGCCTTTACATAGTCCTCAGTCCCCAGTCCGGCGAGAGGCCCATACGGGAGAGTCAAGATCCCCACAAGGCTACTGTCCAGTGTCCAAGGTGGCCAGAGTAGCCAAATAAATGATGGTTTAGAAGAAACACGACCCAACTATGTCTGTGATCATCTACCTATGTCACGTGCCCTTTGCGAATGCCAAACGCGGGAAGGGAGCATCGTGAAGCAAGCGCCGTTGAGGTTCATAGTGATGGGGAAAAGAAGAGCCTTCCGGATCCAGCCAAACGGAGCCTACCTTACTGAGGATTTGTGGAGATGGTCACCACCAACATCGATGATGTCAAGTCGGCTCTTAAAGCAGGTGCACTGCGTCTGCTCTGCTCTTGCTTCTCTCGCTCTCATGCGTGCTCTCTCTCTCCCTTTGATTCAATTGCATTATCAACTTGCTTATTGCAGAGGAGTACGACGCTTCAACGAGGGGACACCGCCACATGGCTGTGGCAGGAGCCTTGGGGTAGGGTGTGTACTGCATAGTTCGACAAGAATCCAGCGGGAAGAAAGCGCACACGCATCTCATATACAGGCTCGAATTCCCTCTGGAAGACAAGAAGCAGGAGCCCCAGGAGTTGCTGAACGTCCACAGAGAAGGATCCTCCCTCATCCAGATCAAGAACCCCGAGCAGCACCAGCAGCTGCACGGCAAGTGCAAGGCAGCGTTCCCCACCCACCTGCAGGGGCAGTTCGGGCGGCTGAGGTGCAGCCCGGCAGACCCACCCGACTTCCTGAACTAAGAAGGGTTGAGTTGCTGCTGATATCGGCATTGGACGACATGGAGGAGGAGCAGGGAAGAGAGCTCATAGCAGAAGGAGAGGGCGATCCCTCCTGTTCCGATCTGCTCAAGACGTTCGGGGATGCCCTCCTCCCCAGGGGCACCTGGGTCTGAAAATTCAATCTAGTGACACTTCTGTTAGTGTGACAACTGCGGCTGCGTTTCATGTGGATATTTGGGCCCCTAATGCCAATCTTGCTGTATAATTAAATTTCGGCAGCACAAACGGCTGTAACCTACTTAGGAATGGCCTAAGTAGCGGAATGCCAATTCGAACAAGTTAAGTATTCTATGATTCACATACGGATCCAAACATGGGACAAGGGACTGGCCGTTGGAATTTGTGATTCATTTCCAATTCATTAATTCATGCAAAACCAAAATTAACATTGGTAGGTGGATTTGAATCTTAAAGCATATCGACAATGAAAAGGAAAGAGAGAGAGAGAGACTGAGACTTGAGAGGATAATCGGATCATAAACAAGAATATGAAGACGGGCAATCTTCGTACGCAGCAATAAACCCTTTTAGGTACTCTTAAAAATATTTATCGTGTCCCTTTGCAATTTTTCAAAACAACAAATTTCATTGGTAATAGCCGATAAATTCAAGAAAAATTTGAAATAATTGGACTTTAGGTGAAATTGCATTTAGAGAATTTCAGAGAGTAAACTCGAGGATGCTCTCCCCCCCCCAACTGTCGACGGTTTATCTCAATTCTCGAACTCAGGATTGCGTCGCTCGTGGTTTAGGGTTTAAGGAGGAGTGGGGGTCGATGCAAGAAGCAGGAGCGGTCTGTATCGAACATGTCCATCTCCATGTCCCTCAAGCTCTCTTCCTTCCCACCTCCACTTTGGAGACTCCAACCTCCTCCTCCTCCTCCAGTATCGGCCGCCGCCGCCGCCATCCCGCTCTCCTCAGCCCCCGCCCACTTGAGCACCCGAGGCTTCCATTGCCTGCTCCCCCGCTCTCCCCTCGGTACCCAGAACCGTCGTCCCAAGCTCCCTCCCCTGCTCTCGAGCCCCGCCGATGTGCCCTCCCCTGAAGATGAAGATGAAGGTGATGATGAAGGTGATGAAGAAGATGAAGAAGAAGATGAAGACGACTCCGCTTCCTCCGCACGCGACGCCGTGTCTCGCCTCCTCCACCTCGAATTCGGTCTCTCCTCGGACGATGCCTCGAGGGTCGCCTCCAATGCCCCCGACTACATCCGCTCGTTGATCGACGGGGTCCGGGAGCTGGACGAGCTCTCCCTCTGGGATTCTTCCTGGAAGTCTGCGCCCCTCGTCTCCGCCTCCACCGCCTCCGGTTTTCGGGAGAAGGTGGCGTTTTTGGCCAAGCAGAGAGGGGACCGAGGCAAGGTCGCTTTCCTCGAGAGCATCGGCCTCCCTCTCTCCTCTGCCCTCTTCGTCGCTCGTTCCGTCTCCTCCGACTCCCTCCCCACTCTCCTTCGCAAGGTCAGCTGGTCGAATTATTGCTTCATTCTCTTTCGCTCATTATTTATCGGCTCATCCTTGAGCAATTCCTTTTGGAATGGCGCTTTTATGTCCGAATTGAGCCGTGTCATTCCAAATTGTCTCTCTGCCTCACTGAGAGCAAGCTGGGATTCCAATAACTTGGCTTGCCCTATACACTTCTGTGCTTTCATAAATAGGAAGTTACGATCAGTTTTCTCCGCAACACTAGTCCTCTAACCATTGTGCTTCAAAGCTTGACGCTACTCGCCCTCCCCATCAGGCATATGTTCTTGAATTAAGCTGCGGGACATTCTCTTGACAATAGCTTGAAGCATCGTGTTTAGAAAGGATTGGCTCATCAGTCTCCACATAGTACTCACTGACACAGAAAAAAAGAAAGAAAGTACTGCCCTGTTTAATTGTCCTTGTCTCTATCCTTTTGCGTATTGCTGCCCTGGTAATTACTTGATAGTTTACTTACGAATATGACATTTTCCTGGAAAATTATGTGTAAGTTTGTTTAGAGGCAACTCTGTTTTGCTCTAGGAGTTGGTTTTTTGGGGAACGCTCTGGAGAATATATCGATTGTCTTTGCATACTTCTCTCATATATTTTTTCATGTCACTGCGGTGTCGTGGCTTATTTTGTTTCTGGCTTATAGGTTAAAGTGTTGAAGGAAATCTTATTTTCTAGCAGTGATGTAGAAGGTTTGCTCGGGAAAAATGCTCGTCGAATGATGATGCACTTATCGATTCCTGTGGTTGAAGATGTGCAGCTAACCTTATCTTTCTTCGAAAAGGTATGGTGACTATCTTGCTTTAATTGAAAGGTATGATAAATGTCTTTTGACTAGCTGTGGTTCAATTATCTAGGGACACCTTTCATGGATAATTATACTTTGCAGATTGAAGCAAGACGTGGGGGTCTAGATATGTTGGGCTACAAAGATGCCTCTTTTCTACATCTGGTTGAATCATTTCCGCGTCTTCTTTCATTGCCGATAGAATCCCATGTAAAGCCTCTGGTGCAATTTTTTGAAAATATTGGCATTCCTCATGGACGAGTACGGAATATCATTCTTCTCTTCCCACCGATCATCTTCTACAAGGTTAATGACATAAGCAAGAAGGTTCTGGTGTTTCAGAAGGTATTCCGATTAATATTGTTAAATTGATTTATTTGGAATAGCAGGCAATGTCATGTTAAAGAAGCAAGCATAGGTTCTTTATGTCTGTAACTCAATTTTTTCTTTCATGTTTTTCTTGCAGATTCTTGCAGATAGTCATGATGTTGGGAGAATGGTTCTGAAATATCCATGGATGCTTTCCACGAGCATCCAGGTGAACTACGAAGAGATCCTTTCATTCTTTCAGATGGAAAAGGTTCATTATCAGAACACTCATTTTTTTGTCCCTGGCCAGGCTATATCCTCGTTAGAAATGGGTTTCCATTGAGCAACTTTTTTAGGCGAATGCAAATTTTGTTTGATGCTGATGGATTTGGTAGATTAATTTAGTAAGTTGTTCATTACTATGTGTTAAGAAGCATCGATCAAATCAAACTGATACTCAGGCAGAATGACTATTAAAAGAAAAAAAGGGAAAGAATACCAAAGAAGAGAGTGATAGCCTATTATTCTCAATTTACCTTTTGATCTTTAGAATGGGCCGGGGTATTCGTTTGAGAGGTTTGTAAATCTTGATATGTACATGGGTGCATCAAATATGGAACCATGTTGCTGTTTTATTACAGGTACCAGAACCAAGTAGTCACCGCGCAATTAGATGCTTGCCTCATATTATGGGGTGTTCAACTAGCAAGCTAAAGTTGATGATGGAATCATTGGGTGAACTATCTGTTCGAAATAAGAAAATGGGTAAGGTCATTGCTAAAAGTCCTCAGCTACTACTACGGAAGCCTGAAGAATTTTTCCAGGTAGCTGGTGAAGTCTTTCTTTTATTGGGTAGATGCTTGCTCTTTTTTCATCCGTGGATGTGATAGTAGCCTGACTTGTCCCACGTTAGATGCTTTCTTGATTTTGTTGCGTCTTCTAAGCACAAATGCTGTGTTTTCAAAGTTCCTTTGCCACTTACCTGTCACGTAACCACAATGCATGACTCTGTAATCTCACTATGGCTTGCTAAAATGTCCTGTAGGTGGATATGGGACAATCATTCACCTGTCAACCTTATTGACTTTATCTTAGCTGCAATTATCAGCTTCCTTTTTCACCACTTCCTTCCCTTGTCCTTTCACTGCAAAGTACAGCAAGAAAGGCTTTGCTCTATGATTTTTTTACCGACATTGCCTATATCTACTTCAGTCCCTCAAGGCTTTTTTCTCCTGGGCCTCTGGATGTTGTCCAACAAAAGTTAGTGTGCTTGGTTATCTTGAAATATAAGATTTAATTATGACTCTGTTATCCAATGTAATTGCTGGATCCTTCAATTGCTGCAAATTGGTAAGCGATGCTAATTTATAAAAGCATTGCTTTCTGCAGGTGGTTTCTTTACTTGAAAATCTTGGATTTGATAGGGAGACGGTGGGGAAGATTGTTCTTCGCTGTCCTGAAATTTTTGCTGCTAGTATAGAGAAAACTCTAAACAAAAAGCTTGAATTCCTTAAAAACATGGGCATTTCCAATCATCACCTTCCAAGGGTTATAAAGAAATATCCGGAGGTTCTCGTGTCCAATGTTGACCACGCTTTGATCCCTCGGTAAGGAGTTTTTTCCCCTGAAAAATTTTAATTGAATTGCTCTCTTTTCTTGAGCATCCTCTTGTTGTTCGAGGCAAACTGCAAGCAAAAGGCATATTTTCTGTTCTGAAATAAGGAGAGTGGTTAAAATTACACGACAGGATCTTAAATGTCTGAGTCAGCTGTTTATAATCACTTTTTATTGTTCAGACTGTCATCTAACAATAGTGGTGTCGAGTTATTGAGTAGGATGTTTGAGTAAGTTCTGTATAAGCTGTTTTGTAAATGAGAGAGTTGGCTGATGCATGAGTAATGTTATGTGGTAAAAAAAGGGACTTGGCAATGAGAATCAGAATTCCCTCTAGATTTTGTGGGCGCAGTATTTGGTGTGTAAACAAATTAAATAGCAAATGGGTTATGCTCTCTGTAATATTCTTATAAACCTAGATAAGCTTACCAAACTGAACTACTAAAAAATGAGAGGAAAGACGTTGCCGGGTGATTAATTGTCTGTTTGGCTTGAACTGTGAGGCTACAAACAGGGAAAGGAGAAAAAATGAAAAAGATATAACTACGATGACTTACCTCGATACGACTAGGATGACTTAGTATGGCAGAGGTGGAGTCGAGGAGAGCAGCCTCAAGATGAAACTGGAAAAATGAATTCTTCAAGTGCATTAAGGAAGTCTTTTAATTAAAGTAAGGCTCATGATTCTAGAACTAGGACGGGAGCCAAGTGATAAGGGCAACTTTCCTTGCTCTAGTTCTCTGTCTAAAAGGACGGTTTACGTTGCATGTTTGGGCTAGTTTAATGTTGTGGTGCTGTATTGCGGACAGGATAAACTATCTGATGGAGATAGGGCTTACAAAGCAAGAGATTGACTTCATGGTGCGGAGGTTCTCGCCATTGTTGGGTTACAGCATTGAGGAGGTGTTCATACCAAAGCTGGAATTTCTAGTGAAGACAATGGAGAAGCCTCTGAAGGAGATTGTGGACTACCCGAGGTACTTGAGCTATTCACTGGAGAAGAAGATAAAGCCTAGATATTGGGTGTTACAGGGTAGGAAAGTCGAGGGTAGCTTGAAAGATATGTTGAGCAAAAATGACGACGAATTCGCCGCCGAATTTATATATGTCGACAGGATACTTCTTCCCCCGGCCCCTTTTCATCATTGAAATACCCGTGAAAGTCGTTGAAACATAGAAAGCCGGTGTGTTGTACATACATATGAAGACAGTGCAATAAAAAAAAAGTAGTGAGTTGGGTTTTCCTCAGTCTTGGATAATTTAGGGCGTGCATGATAACATTTCTACTCCCGGGCAAAATTTCTGGCCAGAAATTGAAAAATCAATTTCTTCTCCAGGGATGATTTTTTGATTTGAGAAAGGCGTTTGATAACAGTATGAAATTTCTATTCCCGGAATAGAAATTCGTTTGTTAAAGTGTAAAAATTCTTTCTCCCGGGACAAAAAATTCGTTTGAGAAAAATTATAATTTTTTTGTCAATTTTCCACGATAGATTTGAAGAGTTATATAATTTTTGTTACAAAAAGTGGCTGAATTTCTTGGATTGGAGAATGGTGTGAGGTGTTCAAGTTTATTGTAAAGGCGGAGACAAAGAAAGATGATCCTTTCCTTTACCTCTCCTTGTATGATCATCATGAGCTGTTCCTTGTATGATCATCATGAGACAAAGAAAAATTATTTCCTTTACCACCGTAAAAATCATCATGAGTTAATTCTGTCCTAATATAACTTGCTTGCTTTGTAGTTCTTTCGCTAGAGGAAAACCAAACGCGATATTCAGTGTCAACTTGCTTGTTTTTGTCGAACATGTGGGAAAACATAGATCATTGAATCATTGGAAACCTCAAATATCATATTACAACAATGAAAATTTGAAATTCTCGAATATAACTAACAAAGTACATTATGAATATTAAAAAAACAAAGTCATGGAATCTCGGCCATATGACGATCCCTCGCCATTTTGTTGGCAATAGTTTTCCTAAGCACGTTCATCTCGACTCCTTCCTCGGTCGACGTATCATCCATAGTGTCATTGTCTGATGGTTCATATGGATGCTCTGGATCTCCAAAAAGCTCAAAGTTCTTATCTCTTTTGTCTTCATCACGTATATAGTTATGAATAGTACAACATGCAATGACTATACGTGCTTGCTTCTTAATTGTAAATGAAGGCATATGTCTCAAAATGAAGAAGCGATTTTTGAGTACTGCAAATGATCTCTCAATAATGTTCCTTAGTGAAGAATGTTTATGGTTGAACAATTCTCTAGCCGTTCTTGGTTGCCTATCACCACCTCTATAGTCCTTCAGATGATATCGCTCACCTTTAAAAGGAGTTAGAAATCTCGGAGCAGATGCATAACCAGAGTCTACCACGTAATATTTTCCTACAAGACAATTTATGAATTGGTCATGATATTCAACTAACATTAGCTGAATTATTTTCCTATAAGACAATTTAATCGTCAATAACATTACTTTTTTTTCATTAAACACATAAGTACCTGGCGGTGGTCGAGGAAATTGCAAGCGAGGATTTGCCATTGCTGCTGAGAGCACCCGACAATCATTAGCCGATCCTTCCCAACCAGCATATACAAATGTAAATCTCATATCAAATGAACAAATACATAGCACGTTTTGAGTGGTAGTTCCTTTTCTGCCTCTAAAAAGGATTTGCTTTGATACAGGTACGGAAGCATGAACATGAGTACCATCAATAGCCCCCACGCAGCCCTGTCATTTAAAAAGTAACTATTTCATAAGTTCATCAATAAAAATAACGACAACAATGTAAAGGAATATATGAGTAGTGTCATACAAGTTTATTCTACCTTAAAGTAAGGTTCAAGCTTAGGATTTATGAGAATCTCCTCTGGAACAACATCAAAAGAAGGCGGTGTGATAATCTCTTCTCCCAACTTGAGAACTGCTTTCAACACTAAATTGAAGTATTTGCTGATAGTTTGTCCTGAATGTTGGAATCTCTCACACAAAACTCTATTGGTGTTCTTGTGACAAATCATTGATAAAAAAATCCCAACTTGTTCATCAACTCTAATATATCGACTATCTTCCAACCAACCTCTTGCCTTCAACAAATCACACAAGTTGATAAAGACATGTCTCTGCATTCTAAATGCTTCATACACCCTATCTGAATGTCCATAAAGAATTTCTCTCATCTATTCAGGTCCTGATAATATACTGTCCCTAATAGGTTCTCTTGTACGCATAGACATATCTATCGTAGCAATAAACCACCATGCTATTAATATTTCAAAATCAAGCTCAGTAAAGTCATATTCAACTGATTCAACTGATTCAACTGACGCCACCTGACTATTATTCTCACTACTTTGACCGTCTTCCATATTACCTATACAACACATGAAAGAAGAATATAAGAACAACAAACAAAGCACGAGTCTCATAATCATATAAAATTGCCACAGTAACAATGTGGTCATAATTTATAGTTTAAAGGAAACATCATTGGTCATGAAATTTAAACAAACAGCAGTTCATAACAATAAGACAAAGTCTCAGTTCCGGGGGGATAAGATGAAAGCCTCCCTCCATATGGCATTCCGGCATGCATGGTTCACAGCTTTGCTATAAAGATTCGGATTCATGCCAGGCATCTCTTTTAAAACGCCAATAACAACTGCTATGGAGTATGGGTCACTAGGTGATGAGCCACGTGAAGTCACAGAGCTACTTGTAAGTAGGTCCGCCCTGAACTTCATTACATCCCGAATGGCTTCACAGGTATCACTAACACTGCATGAGTTGCTCTTTCTTCTCTTGGCATTTGGAGTCCTATTCAAGTTATGCTTCTCACGCACTGGGGTAGGCTCAGGTTCATTGATTTCTTCAGCTTGTCTCACGTTGCTAAAGGCTCCAGCACTGAGAGGGCTTTCATTATAGTTGTCATAGAAACTAGCTTGCTCCAAATCAGCAAAGTCGAAGTTACCAGTGTTGTCATTGACACCTTCATTGACACCTTCATTGACACCTCCATCTGATTCCGCATCTTCTTTATTTCCAGCTGTAATATCCCCAGTAGCACATGTATCACCAAACACGATGCATAGTTCACGATACTGAGGAAACCCATCAACCCTGAATTTAGCCCATTCTTTATTTTCCTGTGAATAAAAAAAATATGTTAGTACATTTATAAAAGTCACATCCACATATGAACAAACGGACCCAAGTAAAGTGATACCTGAATGTGAGAATCCCATATACTTGGATCCTCCACAAGAGCTGTGTTTTTGATTTCATCCCACCCAAATCCAGACTGTCCAAGTAGCTTTTTGAAACTACTAAATTGCGTCTTCAGTTTGTTTACCTTGTTCTTCAATTGAACAAGATTGTAGTCTAGCCCTGTCTTTTTGACAAATTCGGAATGAATGTTATTCCATCCTGTTTTGTTGTAGGTAGTTGTGGTCCTATTACCCTTTTTTACCTCTTCAACCAATAAACTTACAAAAATATTGGTTAAAGGCTCGGTCCACTTTGCCACAAATGTCCCTTTATGAGATGCCATCAAACCTTAATAGGTTGAGTATCAAATAAGCAATATCATTAACACATGATGGGCAAAGAATGCAGTAAAGCAAATAGGAAAGATCTGAAAAAAAAATTGTACCTTAGAAACCTAAAACATAACCAAGACCTATGAATCTATAAACTAGAATTGAAGATAACATGTCGAACATAGCAAGCCATATATGGCTTACATCCATTTACCTGCTCACTAGTGCTTATACTTTTATGGTCAGGAGAAGATGGCTTCAAATATCACCTTTCTGTACCTGCAAAGTGATAACCAAACCCAGATGTAAAGAGCCTAGAGCATGAACTGTGAAAGAACATAAAACCCTACAGGGCACCGAGATCAGATTGAGGACTCTATGTCATGAGCTTCATTCAGGCAACTACAAATAGGGGAGGGACGCAAGAGGCAAACAGAATATATGCAAAGCACATATGAGGTCAAATGTTTCAAAGATCCAAACGATTTGCAAACAGGACACTCCATGGGCTAAATTCACAGTTAGTCACTGTTATGTACCGTCGATTTTCATTGAATTCACTATACTTTCACTCTTAGTCATCATCAGAAGAACAACGTTTCGCTTCTCCTCCTCCAAGCTCGATCAAGTAAGTGAAAATCACCAGCAAGATAAAAGCGATCACTTGCCAAATTAAACTGTGCTTTCGTTTCTTCTTATCATTCTTCCAGCAATGTGCAAGTAATCTACGTCGGAAAAAGGATAATAATTTGCGTTTTCAGGGGGGCAATTTGTAGTAAAATACACATCACGGGATCAACATTCGGACAAAAGAAGAAATCTCCTTTCGGCAAAAACGTGTTCACCCAACAAAAAAAAAACACAGTTGGTGAATCGACCGCAGAAACCCAATTTCTGGCGAGCGAATCTGGGTTTCTGGCGAGCGAATGCCACTGCTTGGCGACCGCAGAAACATTTCTACTCCCGGAAGGAATCGACCGCAGCAGCAAAACCTAGAGACAGTATTGGCGCAAAGAAGACGAACTCGAGCAGAAAATCGTCACCTGGATCGAATGCGTTTGAGCGGCGAGCGTAGGGAAAAATCGTCAGATGAAGACAGTGGTTGGTCCTCTTCTCTTGCTCATTTTCTATTGCAATCCTGCTCTGCCTCCGTGAACAGCTTCTGGCGTGGGAGAGAGAACAGTCGGGCGTGGGTTTGCAGAACATTCGGGCGTGGGAGAGAGCAGGAGAGAGAAAAGCACACCGGGCTTATTTCTGCTAGAATAGAAAAGTAGATATTTCTAACTTCTCATTCTGGCTTCAAATTTCTCCCGGGAATAAAAAACTATGCCAGGAATAGAAATATAAATAAATGTTATCATGCAGATTTCTACTCCAAACCTACTCCCGGGAGTAGAAAAATAGAAAAATAGTTAGCTGGGAGTGTTATCATGCACCCCCTTAGTGCCTCTTCCATGGAACTCTGGTACACAGGGAAGACCCATTTCTGTCGGGGCCTCGGATCTGTAAAGTCCATTCGTGTGTAGCGTTGGACCATTAGATTTCAATGGATCGTGACGTGCCATTGGATCAAGATTAAAAGAATGAAATAGGCAACTGATTACGGTTTTGTTTGTTTCGTGAAAAATATTTTTCGAGAAAATATTTTTCTCATTTTTTGGCGTTTCAAATGCTTAGGAAAATGAGTCAATAGAAAACTTATGTCTAAATTCAGAAAAATGATTTTTTGGAAATCATTTTCAAAATATGATCGGATATCAATGCTTAGATAAAAACTATATACTTGGAAACGGGAACCTTAACTCTCTTTTTTGGTTCTTGGCCACTCGGGCTTGAGTCCATTGAAGTTGGGCTTAGGATATCGGCGCTTCTGCCTGGGTCCCTGACGCTCGCACACAGGTCTATTGAGGTGGGGCTTGGGACCCTGGTGCCTGTGCTTGGATCCCCTGAATTGGGGCTTGTGTCCATCGAGGCTAGGCTGAGACTTAGAGCTAGTGCCTAATTTCTCGGCACTAGGGCTCGAGTCCAAATAGTGCAGGATCTTGATATTTGTGCTTGGATCTCCGACACTCAGGCTTGAGTTCACAAAGTTGTACCCAAGGCTCCTGCACTCGGGCTCAGGTCCCCAGTGCTTGGGCCCAAATCCCCCAAGACCGAGCCTAGTCTTGGGACCTCACTTCTTGTGCCTAGGTCCACAGAGGTTGGGCCTTCGTCCATCAAAGTCGAAGCCATGACACCGTTGCCTGTGCCTGGATCCCCCGTGCCTGAGCCTAGGTCTATCAAGGTCGAGGCTCGAGACCCCAATGCCTATGCTCGGTTGCCTAGCTACACGTGTGCATACTAGGGTTCAAACAGTGTATGTGTATATAGGAAAATCAATTCAAATGACGGAAAATATTTTTTAGTTCTTTTTCAGATATAAGCCAAACATTAAAAATGTTGTCATTTTCTTGGAAAATAACTTCCTAATAAATTTTTTTTAGAAACATAACACTTTCCCAAAATAAACAAAACCTAAGTTGGTTTTCAAGTAACTTTGTACACCGATCGGCAACTTTTATGAAAAAGATTACTAGCGCTAACATGTTGAAACTTAGCTTTGATAAAAGAAAATAGGAAGTCCCTTCCTATGAATTCGAAAAGGTCATTCATTCTTGATGAGTAATACTTATTGTTTCAATTTGAAAATCTATTGCATCAAAAGAGTCGCTTATTTTAACCACTGATTCATCCGAACTTAATTAATATTTCTCTATGACAAGTTAATAACCACATGAAAAGATAATCACTTATTTTTGACAGATTGAAAAGTTCCTTCTTTTATAACCCAAGGTTTTAGTGATCAACCAGTTGCTTGCTACAGCGGGACAGTCGCTTGGCTAATTACCATATACTCATCTCATTTTTGGTAAAAGAAGTTATTGAATTCGTGGAGGAGTAGCTTTATCAAATTTTCTAATTGAGAAGGTTAATTTTTTTTTTTTTGTAAAAACTGCTGTACTAAAATTTGTTTTTCCGTTCGCAAAGTTGCTCTTGACCGTGTTACGCTAATGTGTCAAAGCTAAATAATCTATGAAAAGTTGCTTTCACATGAAGAAAGCACTAGTTTTCGATAAAGCACTAACGACCATAATCTGGCAAATGAATACTTACCCTTTTCAATATGGAACAATTACTAGTCACGACGACTCAGTGCGATGAAGTCTCTCCCAACAAGTGATGATCCTAGTCGGATTGAAAGCTTTACCAGAGAATGAAGGGATCTCGCATATAACATCTTTGAATCATCGTATGTTCTTTCAGTCTACGTGGAGAAAATGGATTGAAGCTGTTGTTGTTAAGTAATAATTAACATTAGTTTATCAATTCCTGAGTGGATACCAAGTTCGGGGCGAGTTTAATTTAACTTAATTATGCTTTGGACGCGAGGCTTAGTGCTGCATATCAATCAGGGATCGGCCGGACGGATGTCGATAGGATTTGCCAAAGAAAATGGAAGCGGGCGGACCCCTCCGATTTCATAAAAGCATAACGGTGACTTGTGAAAGAGACCGGGGATGATGGGGGGGCGGTGGCGCGGGTGGTGTTGCGTGTGGTGTGGGTTGGTTGTAGAGGACTGCGACAATGACCGAGGGAAAGCAAACGACCAGATAATGAAATCGAAGATCGAAGTTGGTTTCACTCGAATCGAAATTTATGGGTCCAAGTAGGTGAGAATCTCGTTGAAATTTGGAACCAAGGGAATCCGGAATCTTGACTGTATTTTTGTCCAACTCATGCTTGTTCCGCAGATAATAAGTTGAACGAACGGTTATCGTCCTTAAATGCGATATGAGACTCGCCACCGTGAAGCCCGGGTTTTTTCTCGCTCACGGCTTGTTTGGGTCGAGGGAAAGGGAAAGGAAGTGAGCGGAGACACCGGAAGGGGATACAGCAAATGCTGCGACTTTCTTTGCGAATGCGAGCAAGAGAGAGGAATAGTTGAGTGTATTCAGAATATAAGCGTTGCTTTCGATATGCATCCGAACGTTAAAGGAATTTTGATATCCTTTCTCTTGCCTTGCGTCCGTTTGGCTGCATGAACGTTTTGGTAGTTTTGAGCACAAGCCTCGGCTCACCGAGTGTTTTGACAAAGAACAAAATCGAACCTTTATGAGTGGTAAAAAGAAGTGGATCCTCGGCAAGGCCAGATTAGAGCGAGTACGCAACCTTATTGAAAAGCGGGTGTGCACAATGATTAGTTTCGAGACATTAAACTCAATAACAGCAAGTGCACCCCATTCAAGTGCTCGAAAGGAAGACTTTAGTTTTGATCACATATCATGTGTTGAAAAGAAGTAGTGATACTGGTGGTGCGTCATTAACATAAAGCTGGATTGTTTGTGGTTTCGATAATTGGAAGGGCGCATTAAACTGAGAAGCATATGAGAAGAGTGAGAGATGCTGTTCCTTCTCTTCCACGTCCCTTTGCTTTTCCTTCTGTTTTTCTCTGTACCCAATTCCTGTACATGCATAACTCATTTTTGTTTAAAGATGCTTGTGATGCAGCAGAAACTTATGACGTAATAAGATGGGAATGTCGGATGGGAACAGCCAGCTAACATCGTGTCGATATCGCCGCCATCAGCGACTTCAATCAAAGCTTAATTTTCAGTCCTTTGTTTTCGATGCGCTCGATGCGGTCGACTTCAAAAACTCCGAAGTACATTCCACGCCTATCACACCCTGGACCCCATCTCACCTCACCTCACCTGTAAAACCCAAAAACATCTTCATCTTTTGTGCTTTCTTTTTGTTTCTGTTCTAGAAGTGCAAGCCAGCTTCATCTGAAAAAGATGGAAAGAGCATGCAAGCCAACACACACAGAAATTAGAAGATGGAGGAGGAAAAGGTTGTAACATTTTCTCGCCTGGCTCGAGAGACGACAGGCCACGTCAACCTCACCACAGCCAAACCATGCAACATGAGATGCAATTTTTCACAACTTACGAATAGGAGCACCAATAATTCCTCGAAAAGACTAAAGCATCTTTCCAACTCCTTTCATTGTTAGGGAAAGAAACATAAATTGGATATTCTACATTTGCAACTTCTGCCAAATATGAAACCAGAGAAATAAATAACCACTACTTGTTCTGCTGTGTCGATTGCTCATGACTTTTGGTCTCTATCCAAACCCCACAAAAAATGATTACAGGACTTCTGTTATGGACTCATTGATAATGATTCTAATATAGTTCATGGCCTATTAGAAGTAAAAGATGCTTTGGCGGGACCCTCGCGAATAGAAAAAGACTGAGTAATTCTTCAGCGCAAATCAAGGAATCTCATAGATGTGGCGCACAATGGGTCGTAATCTATTGTCGACTAGAGGTTTCTTTATGAAAATCTCAAGTCGGAGATTGAAGAAGGGGAAGGAAAAGGAGTTACTGAACCAAAATAGCTCGAGTAGGACCTATTCAATCACATAATTTCAGCCCCATAAATATGGAAAAGAAGAACACAGAGAAAGTTGGGAGATCCAATTGAAAATGAAAATTCTAAAGACAATTAATTATCACTCAATACGTAACACAGCATAGTTCTCATTCGACCCCACCAGTCCACTGTGAATATTGATGTCTTAGTGGTGCACTAAATCCACAATTAGCATTTGTAACAACATGGGAGGATGTGTCACGCGCTTATCTCTTGATATCCAGAAAGCGACTTCATCCACTCGCCATTTCCGGGAAAGCTTCCACTTCAATGCTCGCATCAGCAAATTATAATAGATTGGTTACTTTTCTGAATCCTTAAGTACCCTCCTCAGATTCAGTTATTATCCCACGGGATGCATTCGAGGAGATTAGATTAATGATTGTTTTGTGGTTGCGAATCCAGTGAAGTTGAGGGAAAGATGTGGAGGAGACCGACCCTCTGATTGCTGCATGATTGTTCCACAAACTTTTTAGAAATCGCAGGCCATGTCTTGGCCGGGTCAATGTCTAAATGATGAAGCGCGTTATTGCCTAATGAATTGGACTGAGGTTTAGTATTCAAACGTGGTCAAGAGGCGATCCCTTTTTTTTTTGACCAACTGGAAGTGGGGTTTGCCATTGAAGTCTTCTGTCGAACCACGCCCTTGTATACTCTCAGCCACTAAGTGTTGCTGCAACTAGTTTTGTCTAGTGGACTTGGACTCATCTCCACCTTTGTCATGTCTTTCACATTTGTGAGGTCCCTTGGTTTCAGCGAAACTAAAACCCCAAAAAAGAGAGAGAAAAAAAAAAAACCTTCCCGCCTTCCCACGAAAATTAAGAATATTGTGTAAATTTCAACAAATTATATATAAAAAAACATATATTAATTTACTTGTCCCACCTCTATACTTATGAAAACTCCAAACGTGTCCGATTTGAAAAATGTCAAAATGGGTAACTAGTACAATTTTGGTTAAAGTAAAAATAAAAAAGTAAAACTCTATTGGGTCGGGTTCGAAATAAACTTTTATTTTGTCGACCATCGCTGAAAAACCTCTATCTTTATTAGATGCACTATTCAATTAACAAATGTATATATTCACGTACACTTTCATATCAGGTCAAGTCTAGAAGATCCACATGCTAGATTCTAAAATGGAAGTGCTGAGGAGATCATCAAGTGCTTTGTTAGATGATTATTGCTCTCGTGCAAGAAACGAGCTTCTCATTTATTTCAAAGAATTAAAAAAGTCCAACGGATAAAGGAAGCCATGCAATTCTAAGAAAATTCTGACCAGAAGAGTTGGTAGTACGATCTTTTAATGATGTGATGATGGGGTGAGTCGTTGGCAAGCAAAAACCATTCCAAGAGTTTTGATTACATATAGTCCCAAAGAAAAGCACCTAAGACTCTAGTGGCAACAGATAGAGAGCACCTTCATGGCTCTTTGATCAAATTGAGCGGTACAATTGTTATTTTCAGGTGTAAACCCGCAAAATATCATAAGCCTACCAAATAAACGAACAAAAGACAAATTGTGTCTGTGAGCCAAAAAAAATAAAAACCCAAAAATGTTGGTGCTGCGAGAGCAAATTCTGGAATAAACGGCAATGGTATATGTATTAACCAAACGACAAATTGAGATGAGAGAATGAGTTAGCAATATGTAGGGAAATCGGCATGCAAATCTGCAAGCAATTGTAATACGATCTTACTAAGTTTAGATGTAGTGCCAAAGTTGTACTCATCTCTATTTTGAGACTCGGGTTAGTTTCTATGCCACTTGCGGGTGGATTTCTAGTGACGTCATTGTGCCACAAATCGCTCTATATCCCTCGACTTGGCCAACTATGCAAATTGCTTCGTGAAGTGCTCCTCGATTAGTTTTCATCCTTCAGCATCTTATTTATCGATACCATCATTATTGAGTAATCCGTGAAAACCAAGAAAATGAACACAATGAAGCATTGATGAAACTATATAATAAATGGGCGAGAGAAGATGACGATGAAGAAGGAGAATCGACTTGGAATGGGTGGGGCATATGCGAAGACTGGTGGGGGTACCGACAAAAATCCATGTAGACAGACTTCGGTCGTATCTTTCCGAGTCTTTTATGGAATGGGGGTCATCGGATTACCCAAGGAGGAGTTGCTATCAACGTTCCCACGCGCATGCAGTCCCCTCCCTGCACCACTATATAAACCCCTCCCTCCCATTCCACACATCCTAGCCATCCTCCTCAATCTCCTTTCTCATCGAACTCTCCATCGTGATGACGATGATGTCCTCATATGGCAGCCTTGTTCCTTTCCTCCTCCTCACCACATTGGTGATGGCGGCTGTGAGCGAGAGTCGGAGGAGCTTCCAAGAAATTGTGTCGCAGTCGGGTGGGGATGCTGCTACTGACGGCACTCAATGGGCTGTTCTAGTCGCCGGGTCGAACGGTTATTACAATTACCGGCATCAGGTGATTCACCACCTGAATCAAGCATCACCTACAGTTTTCTTATCATATTCCCATCGTATATCTATAGAAAATATTATGGACAATTAGCTTGCTGTACGTACTTCCATACTACATAAGTAGCACGTAGATATACAAAATATGAATGGATTGACCTGTGTGATGTGTGTCTATGCAGGCTGATGTTTGCCATGCCTACCAAATCCTTAAGGCAAATGGGCTGAAAGATGAGAACATCATTGTGTTCATGTACGACGACATCGCCGAGAATGAGGACAATCCCACCAAGGGTATCATCATCAACAAACCCAACGGCCCTGATGTCTACCATGGAGTTCCCAAGGTCTTAATTCAACACTCTTTATCTAGCTATTTTTTACATCCACTATATAGGAGGATGCATATTCGCATGATTGATTTTCGTTTTTAATTAACCAATTGGATAATATTGCAGGACTACACTGGTGACGAAACCACAGCAGCCAACTTGTTTGCAGTCCTTCTCGGGAACAAGACGGCCCTCAGCGGGGGCAGTGGCAAGGTTTTAAACAGCGGCCCAAACGACCACGTCTTCTTCTATTACACTGACCATGGGAGCACGGGACTAGTGTGCATGCCTGTGGGGGACTACATATATGCAAATGAACTGATGAACGTGCTAAAACAAATGCATGAGGCGAAGAAGTACATGAACATGGTGGTATACATAGAGGCGTGTGAGTCCGGGAGCATGCTGCAAGGGCTGCTTTCCACGGACATGGGGATCTATGCGACCACGGCGTCCAACGCCAACGAGAGCAGCTGGGGCTACTACTGCCCTGTAGACGATGATACCTCTAAGTATGACACTTGTTTGGGGGATCTCTATAGCATTGCTTGGATGGAGGACAGGTATTACTATGTCGGCTTCTCTATTTTTTTACAGTAACTATAAGTGCACATTTGATTATAAAATTCCAAAAGCAAGAAATTACTCTTTTAGAAGAAAAAAGCCAGCTAGATGGGCAAATAACAAGATAAGCATGTGTGTCTATCTCTATATGCCGAGCGTGCACGGCATCATCTTTTACAACATTTCTTTGTCAAATGTACATGTACTCATTCTCCGTTCTCTCGGTGTTTGTCACCATTAATCCGAATATGGGCGCGTGAGAACAGTGATGCCCATGATTTGGGGAAGGAAACATTGCAGGAGCAATACTTAGCAGTGAAGAAGAGGACCAATTTGTCCCATGTGATGCAATATGGGAACACAGTTCTCAGCAAGGCCTTCCTCTCTACTTACATGGGCCAAAGCTCCAAGAAAGTCTCGTCCGTTCCCTTGGACGAGCTCTCTTCTTCGAATTCCCTGGCAGTTCCCCAACGGGATGCTGATTTAGTCTTTTTCCAACGCCAGGTCTGTCTCCATCACCATTGATTATATTGCATTTATCTGTTAAGACCAGTAAATAAACAAAAGATGCGGTTCTTGTTTTTTTACTAGTATTTCTTGCTATGTCTGTCTTGTCTCTTGTTATCGGGACACCTTTTCGATTCCCTTGTTATGGATAATTGTAGGTGCAAAAAGCTCCAAAAGGATCTGCTGAGAGCGCGGAAGCACAGAAGAGACTGGACGAACAAATTGCTCATCGATCGCATGCTGACCTCAGCATCAACCAAATTGTCAATCACCTGTTTGGTGATTCCATTGCTGCAAGCATGTTGACTGCTGTTCGACCTGAAGACCAACCTGTTGTTGATGACTGGGACTGTCTCAAGACATTTGTGAGTCTCCATGACGTCCTCATCAATTGCTTCAACCCATCCCTACATCATACATGTGTATTAACATCTAATTTTTCTCGTGAATCGTTTCTAATGTCGAATTTGTTCGTTGTGACGTATAGGTGAGGACTTACGAGCAATATTGTGGACGCCTTAGCGAGTACGGAATGCAATACACAAGAGCCATGGCGAACATGTGCAATGCTGGAGTTAACAAGGTCCGTATGGAAGCAGCTTCGATTCAAGCTTGTTCCGGGAAAGCGGAGTGAAAACGATGATCAGTGTCCCAATAATGCTTTTGTTTACAGTTTCTGAATTATCTATGGAGTATATGTGCTGCTTCTAAGAAATTGGAATAAATTTACATTGGCGAGCTCTCTATGTATTTTGTGAATCAGTCAGCTTGTCAAAATGCTCAAAGTCTGTTGGAAAGTATGTCGGAATCTTTTCATATGGTTAATGATATGGTCAGTTTCTTTCTTTTTTTGGCAATTCTCACGAATCGGCTTTACAATACATGTAATTGGGTTTGCACCATATCCTTTTCAACCCCATTAACCTAAATGAGACGACTGGATGATGACCCCTTTCACGGGCATGTTTCAATTAATGAAAGGATTGACGCCAAACAAGAGAAGCACCTAAGCTAGCTGCTTCAATGAAGGGATGGCATTGCTTTCACTTGAGAAACAATAATAGGAAAATAATAATAAAAAAACGTTGGTGGATAAAGTAATAGAGTTTCAGAATGAGGGATTACGGCATTGTGGATATATAGGGAGAGTGACAACTTGTTTCCTTATGAACGTAATCCATCATCTGGAGACAAAACGACCGACAAAAAACAACCAGCATGAAGACGAACGTTGACGTAATCTAATGCATCACTCATATCCTCGCTTCCATCAAATTGAGCTCCTATATGCTTTACAGTTTTTGAGCTTCCCAGGATGCATTTATATGTATTCACTAGCTTATATATTGTACCTTCCAATCGTCCCAAACCGCACAGCAAACTCTCTTCATTGAGTTGGCTTAGAGTGTTGGAATGAGCTCTCAGTATTTAAGAAAATAGGCAATTGTGTCTTTGAAATATAACGTGAAACGAACTGCCATGAGTCTACGAGAATTGATCGGACTTAATAATTACATACTGTTTCCCTAGAAGTCGGGATTTGTCCCATATAGTGAAAAAAGGTTGATCTTTGGTTTTCTGTTAAAAAAGTTTCGGACAAAAATTGAATTGCGTATCAAGGATGAAGAACAATGAATTTGAAGGAAAGGAACTGCAAATACTGAAGAAATATATTCATAAATTGAAAATACATAGAGAGTTTGTTCTTGATGTCGTGGTGTCCTTTACAATCACTACACACCAGTTTTTGTAATAAACTAAACATAACAGCTTACAAGCAGTCAACACTCTCTACATGCGGTGACAATCGGTTACTAATGCAATTCCACAATTCTGGGCCCCACGATCGCACGTCAACCTTGTCCGTAAGCGGTCACATTTGTTCAGTGCTTCTAGAGTGTGCGAGTCAGTTTCTACTATAAGAGAAAGAAGAGTGTGCAAGCCAACAACGCTGAAGTAAGAACGTGCAGGAAGAAAAGGTCGTATTGGCCGCCTTCGAGGAATGACAGGTCAAGTCAACCCCACAAAAGACTATTCAATCAATCACACAGTCAGAGCTTCCAGAGTATGAACAAGAAAAAGCAGAGAGAGTCGAGGGGTCCAATCGAATATGAAAATTCAAGCCATTATCTTTGAATATGCAATACAGCATGCTTCTTATTGTACCCCACCAGTCCGGTGTTCTCACACGCTCCCTTGATACTGAGAAAGCAACTTCCTCTGCTGGCTGTTTCTCGGAAAGCTTCCAGCCATATGAATATTGGTTGTTTTTTCTCAATGCTTAATTACTCTCATCGGATTAATTTATTCTCCCACAAGATGCTTTCGAGGAGATTAGAAAAGTTGATTCTTTCTGGTTGCCAATCCAGTTGTGGTGTTCTAATGTCGAGGGAAGGATGTCAAGGAGACCGCCCTCTCATGCTGCATGATGCTCCCACATATTAAAATCGCATGCCATGTCTTTGCAAGTGTTGTGACCATCCATGATGTGAACCATCAAAGGAAAGCTATTGGATTACTAACCTGCCACGAACTATTACTCATCAAAGAGATAATGCCGTCGCCTAACGCGATTTCTTCAAAGTGCATACCAATTGTAACTTAAAATAATACATAACATCTTTTGTTTTTTTCTTCAACAACACCAACTTGGGTGGAATTTTCATTTCCTTGATTCTATTGGTTCTGATAGTTTTGATTGTTTTGTCGATTTACATCTCCTTGATTTTACTAATTGAGATTATTTTCTCTTTGTTGCTTTACCTTCAGTTTCAGACAATTTATCTTACTATGCTCCGTAGACTTACAGTAGTTGCAAGTGAGATCCTTAAGCTTCGATTTTGATCTTCTCCTACTGCCATTGCTTCTCTCAATAGACTTTTCTCTAGCAACTAAAATAGCCCCATGATCATTATTGCCTTCAAAAGTCAATTCCGTATCTAGCTTTTGTATATTTAGAAGACTAGTTTTGACATCTTCAATATCAATAATTTATCTACTAACAATCATGGTCTTTCTAAAAAATTTTATAAAAGGGAGGTAGTGAAACTAACAATAAAAGAGCTTGATCTTCATCTTCAATCTTAATATCAATACTTCTTAATTCAAAGATAATAGCATTGAAATCAAAAATATGAGATTTGAGAGAAGCACCTTCAACCATACAAAGAGTGAAGAGTCGTTGTTTAAGCCTCAATCGATTGGTGAGAGATTTTGTCAAAACATACTCTCCAATTTCGTCCATAAACTTGAAGATGTTTTCTGATCTAGTATCTCTTGCAGAACTTCATTCGTGAGACACAATTGAATAGCAAACAGAGCTTTTTCATCCAATACTTTCCAAGTTTCATCCGACGTACCATTTGGTTTCTCCCCTTTCCCAAATAGAGTTTTCTTCAAACCCTACTCCGTAATAATAGCCAATATACAAACCTGCCATAGGTTGAAACAGTTGCTCCCATCAAACTTTTCAATATCAAATTTCGTTGTTGAACTTGAAGCCATAACCAAAAGATCGAGAAACCCTAAGGTTGTGATACCAATTTATTGTTTTTTCTTCAATAACACTTGCTTGAGTGGGATTTTCGTTTCCTTGATTTTGTCTATCCTGGTCGTTCTGATTGTTCTGCCAATTTACATTTCCTTGATTTTGTCGATTGAGATTATTTTCTTTTATTATGCCCTTTAGATTTACAGTCGTTGCAGTCAGATTCTTATGTGTTGATTTTGATCTGCTACTGCTACTATTGCTTAGCTCAACAGACCTTCCTCTAGCAACTAAACTAGCCCCATAATCAATACTGCCTTCAAAAGTCAATTTTGTATCTAGTTTTTGCTTATTTAGAAGACAAGTCTTGACATTTTCAAAATTGATAGTTTCTTTACTATCAATTTGTTGAGAACATATAGTAGAAGCCCGATCCATTTCAAGCAATATCTCCTATAATTTGTCCACAACTTCCACCTTAAAAGCGATCTCGACCTCAACCATGATCTTAATTAGTCCCTCAACTTTGCACTGGATCTCTACTTTGGTCCTTCTCATATCAAATGGTCAAACTAGTTTGGAGTATTTCCTGCATCGACTCATGCTTGTTTCTTCTTAATCTTTTTTCATGGACTTGCAATGAACCCAGAAACTCATTGATCATCATGCCATCCAAATCTTTGGACTCTTCCATTGCAACGCCAATGTGATTGTACTTCTTGTCCAAGGACCAAAGAATCTTCTCAACAACTCAAACATCTGAAACATCATCACCATTTCTTTTCATTTGGTTGACAATTGCCAAAATTCTTCTAAAATAATCAACAATTGATTCAAATTCTTTCATATGGATTAACTCGAATTCACCTCTTAAAGTTTGAAGGCCAATCTTAACTTTCTATTCTCCTTGGTGTGTGTCGTAAAGGATCTTCCATGCCTCCATAGATGTAGTACCATTCTAAACCTTCTCAATCAGAGAATCAATCTAAAGCTTGACAATGCATATTGGTCATTTGCTCGAACTTTCTCCAAGATAGTCTTTTGATTTTGACTCAAGGTGGCTTTGTCCTCTAGTTTATCATAGCCTGTGTTGACAAGTTCCCATACCATAGGCACCGAGTAGGGCTTTTATTCTAACAACCCAATTACCATAATTTTCTTTTATAAGACGAGTGTGTTGAAAAAGAAGTTGATTGTTTGCAAAAGTGAGTGTTGTACACAATATTCAGCACTTGTAGTATCCTTCTCCCCTCATAAATATATCTAGCATTCCAAGAAAATAGATTCCTAGGAATTTACAAAACATTAAACTATACATGAAAACACAAACAGTCAAGATGCATTTATGTAGGACATTTATGAATTTGGTTTAATTACCAACAGATTGGTGGTGCTCTTGGATGTGGATGAGCAATTGAAGTGAGATGACTCAATGCGCGCGGATGATAGACGTTGAAAAAAAGAGAACGAGTAAATTTGTGTGTGCTCGTCTCGGATGGGGAACGCCAGAAGAAGGGATCATTGGTGATCGTGCTCTTGGTGGATGATCTATGTTGAAGAGAAGAAAACCCAGTGTTCATCTAAGTCCGATATTGTAACAGCCCGAATTTTGATGTAATTTCCGGGATCAATAAAACTGATATTGATTCGCATTTCATTTTAGCCAGTCTCGCCCAGAGCTGATCACTCTCGGGATACTAACCAATGGGGCATGGTTAACTAGAAAACGGTACGTGGACCGGGGACCCTATCGTGAAACGGACACCGATCACGAGAGACGTTGAGGGAATATTTTGGGCCAACGTGGGCCGATCGTAGGAAAGGGTAATGAATTGAGTTTGGCCAAGGCCAACGATGTATAATAGGGACGCAGGTGATTCTGCAAGACCGAAAGTACACGTGGCCAATCAATTCTGAACCTGAACCGAACGATCGTGACCCTGGAACTAGTAATAATTTCTCATTCTCTCAATGAACGAGATCATTACGACACGGATAGCCCTAGGTCGATACGCGTAACTTCTAAACAGCCGTCCGTTAGTGAGAGACCCTGAAATTGAAAGTTTAGTGAGTTTTATTCACGATATTGGGCCCGGATTTCAATGTCGATTTTCGAAGGCTTAAAAGACTATTTTTGGAAATCTGACGTCATATTATACTGGCCACGCATATTTGGGGCTAAACTAGCCAAAGATTGAAATTTTGACTGAAATTGGGGAAAATGACGATTTTGCCCCTGTGGGTGACGGTGTTAGATTCTGAGGCCATTTGAGGTTATTTTTCGAGGTCGATGTCATTTTTGGGCGGCCACGCATACCGGGAGTCATTACGGACAAAAAGTGGAATTTCGACAAAAATTAGAAAAATAATATTATTTTATTCCGAAACTTCGCAGTCGATTTTCGAGGGCTTAAAAAGTGAATTTCGTGATTCCGACGCCATATTACGTTGGCCACACATATATGGAATGCGTATGTGTAAAAATTGGAATTTCGGTTCAGAACCGAAAAATTACGAAAATGCCCATAGGCCATTTTTAATTAATTCCGAAATTTGGATTTAATTTTGGGATTAACCAAGGTTAGTTAAGGCTAAACCAGGTCTGGTCAACCATGGTTAAGGATAAATGACCAAAATGCCCTTGAATTATTGGATTTGGATGAATATTAGCCCTTGGATCAAGGGCAAAAATGTCATTTAGCCCTAGATCTTGACACTTGGACTCCACTAAGGCAAGCTTTGACCCCTTTGACCCGATATCTCTCTCTCTCTCTCTCTCTCTCTCTCTCTCTCTCTCTCTCTCACGTGCAGACCATTCAGCCATTTCCCCAAAATTTTCTCTGTTTTTCCTCACGTTTCCTCACGTTTCCATTTCCGTTTCTGCATTTTCGGTACTGTTCACGTCGGAACAGTACCGACCGGAGCTGTCCCCAGCAAGCCAGCATCATCAGCAACCCATTCCACCTCTGTGCAGCCACCATAGCCCAGGTTTTAGTCTAGAAACAGCTCTGTTTTTCTCTATTTTCTCTGTTTTTCTCATTTTCCAATTTTACAAACAGTGTCGCCGGAGCTTCGCCAGAGCTCCGATCGCCGTTCCGTCGACACCCGACTTCTCAGCACGACCATACGTCGCCGTCGCACCCAGTCTGTGCAGTGTCCGTACGGAAGTTACTGTTCACATCCCCATACGGAAATCACTGTTCATGCCGTCGTATACGTCTCGGTCGTAGCCGGCCACCCTTTTCCGGCCTGTCCGTACGGAAAGTACTGTTCACCGGTACTGTTCACCGGTCCGTACGCGTCGCTGTCCCGGAAATTCCGCCGCCGGTTGCACTGTTCATCAGTGATCGGCCGCCATTCCCCGTCGTCGTGACCCTTGATTAGGTGCGTAAAATTCCTAAACCCGGATTAGGACTAATCGTGCGTTTTTCTGGACTGGTTTAGGTATTATCAGTATATTTTGGACTGGCTTAGACAGTGTCAGTGTGAAATTTAGACTGGGTTGAGAATTGATTGATAGAAATTATTGTTGAGAATTTTATGGTAAATCATTGAGGATTTATTGGGAAAGAAATTGGGTTAATTGATTAATTTAGAAGCCCGTTAGGAAATTACCGGGTAGGTTCGGGTTGATTGGTTGTACATACATTGTGCTTGGTTGCGATTCAATTTCATTGGTGCTCATGGTGCATTGCATTGCATAACATGGACACGCATTATGTATGCCTAGAGTATGGCATGTGACGAAATTGTGCGAGAATGCGTGCCTGCCATGAGTGTGTGATCACCTAAATTACCCTGAAGCGTTATACGCTGGGTCCAGATAATAATGAATTGTGTGATCACCTAAGGACCTACGGGTCGTGACCTTCGGGTCGATACCGTCCTCATGCACTTTGAAGCAGGCTCCGGTTCGCAAGGAGAACAGTGTTGCGCCTCATGCACTTTGAAGCAGGCTAGAGACACTGGGCCAGATCGGTTGTTGCGCCTCATGCACTTTGAAGCAGGCTAGACGCACCGGGCCGTGAAAAACTGATGACTCGAGTCGTAATAATAATAAATTGGGGAGTGTGCTATTGTGCCAGTGTGGGCCAGTGGGCCGGGAATTGCACGTGTCAAGTCCATGACATTTGCATACATGAACATACATAGATTGGCATGCGAGAATGTGAGAATCGGTGCATAAGCATGTGATTGGCATATATGTGATTATAAGTATCACGTATGTACGGTGATTATGATATAGTGATCTGTCTAACTTGCAGGGTCTAAGAATGATTTGTTATTGTTGATTTGTGATTTAATTATCTATTTTACGGTCAGGAGATTGCATGTTAGCCTAGCCTAGGTTTAGGGGTTAAACTCATTGAGATTCGTCTCACGGTTGTGTAATTTCAGAACCCCAGCAGTAGGATGCCGAGGTCACCAACTCTTTTTGGAATACCACATTTTGTCCAACAGTCACCGAGCATGCACCACGGTGGAGACGGAGCAGAACGGAGAAGTGGCTGTTTGATTATTCTTAGCCGTGGTGTTTCCTTTTTGTTGTAGTGAACTTTGTAAAAAAAAAAAAGGTTTTCGTTGGTAATACTAGTGTATATATTTTCTGAGGAACTTGACTGTTATTTGGTTGTTCTACCTTGGTCTCATGTGTTATATTGTACGGGTGTATATATTTAATTATATACGTTACTTCCGCATGTGTTTAATCTCTTATTGGGTGTTGGGTCAGCGACGCTTCCTGGGAGCGTTGTACCATAATCGACTGTGATGGGATGTTGCGTTCTAGTGGGGTACGGGGCGTGACATCCCCTCTTGAATTGGTATCAGAGCAAGGTCAGCTCGGTTCATTTAGGTCGAAGCTTGGAGTGATGAGGAGCGATGAGACCCTGGGTAGCCAGTAGGGTGACCTCGTGTGCTACATGCATCTCCTGACAGTTTGTGATTGTATTGAATTGTGATTGTGTGACCCGTAAGTGCAGGTGCGGCAGGACCCGAGGTGAGTATACGAATCCCTTGGGTGATGTATTGGATAATTGTTAAGCCTCATGTGGATTGTTTGATTGTTGTTTAATACCTGCCTAGGACTTAGCCTGGGATAGATTGATTTAAGTCTTTAATTCCTTTGTGGAGTTATAGCAGGTAATCATAGAACCGAGTGGCCAAGATGAGTAGCGAGGGGAGGGGTATAGGAAGAGCTCCCAGAAGAGGTGCAGGAAGAGGATCTAGAGGTGGAGGTCGTGCTCGAGTGAGAGTAGTGGATAACCCAGGAGTTAATGTGGGAGCTGCCGTAGACCCTCGAGTTGATGTGAGACCTGTAGAAGATCCACGTATGGAAGGAGTTTTACGGGTATTAGAAAGGATCGGGAATGTTCTGGATAGGCAGGCACAAGGGCGAGATAATGTAGCGGCTGCTGCGGTAGAAGAGAATCAACCTAATGCTGGACAGGCTCAGCCAGCCGGGGTTAGACAAATGCCCCAATTAGTAGAACAGTTCATGAAATTGAAGCCGCCCAAATTCCATGGCTGTGGTGACCCCAAGGCTGCGCCAAGATGGATAGAGGAACTGGAGAAAACCTTTAAAGTTCTGGGGTGCGCTGATGAGGAAAAGGTAACATTGGCGGTTTATCAGCTTCAAGAAGGTGCGAATGATTGGTGGAATGCTGTGGAGAATAGAGTGTTTCCAGTAAGAACGGCCCCGACTTGGACTGTATTTGTGGAGAATTTCTATGAAAAATATTTATCAGAAAATGCGCAAGAGAAGAAGTTGATGGAATTTATGCGCCTGCACCAGGAACAAATGACTGTTGATCAATATGAGGCGGAGTTCGCAAGATTAGCTAAGTTTGCACCGACCATGGTGGAGAATCCGAGGGATAGAGCGCGGAGATTTCGGGACGGACTGAAGCCGGATCTTCGGAGTCTAATTTTGTCCCATGATATCAAAGAGTACGGCGAAATGCATAGACGGGCGCAGATCATAGAACAGAATCAGCAAGAAAGGGCAGCCGCTTCAGGATCGCGATTTGCTCAGAATAGAGATAATCGTCGTTTGGGAAAGAGACCTATGACTGGAAATAGGCGATTTGTTCCGCCAGCTAGACGGAACATTGGAAAACCGAATCCCCCGTTGGGTAGATATGGGGAGTGTTTTAATTGTGGGAGTATGGGACATCAGATTCGCAATTGCCTACAGATGCAGCCATCCGGACCGTCCAGAGTACCGCCACCACGAGTTGGAAATCAAGTCGGACCTCCCCCACCGGCTAATCAGGGACGACCACCAGCCCAAGGAAGGATTTATGCAATGGCGCGCAAGGAAGCTGAGAATGCGCCGGGCGTGGTCACAGGTACAATTTCTTTATGTGATCATGCCACGTATGCACTGTTTGATCCGGGGGCAACCCATTCATTCATTTCAGAGCAATTTGTTGAGTTGGTTGGTATGAAACCAGTGCTGCTTGAGCATGTGCTTTGCGTGTCGACACCTGTGAATGATAGATTGCTAGTTTCTTTTGGATGTCCTAGCTGTAAGATAATTATTGGAGGTAAGGAAGAGAGTATCGACTTGGCAGTAATAGCCATGTTCGATTTTGATGTGATTATTGGAATGGACTGGTTAGTCCGACAGAAAGCTGTAGTGGATTGCAGCGATAGGACGATCCAATTTAATCCAGATGGACGCCCTAGTTTTGTATTTCAGGGAAACCGAGGAGGAACCTCGATCCCTTGGATTTCCTCGCTTGAGGTGAGTAAGCTATTGGATGAAGGGTGTGAAGGATATTTAGTGAATGTTGTGGATCCAACAGTTGTGGAACCTAAGTTGGAAGATATACCCGTAGTAAGCAATTTTCCTGATGTGTTTCCTGAGGAATTGCCTGGTTTACCGCCCGAGCGAGAGGTGGAATTTGTGATTGAATTGGCGCCAGGAACAGAGCCAATTTCGAAGGCGCCGTATAGGATGTCCTTATCAGAATTGAAAGAATTAAAGGTTCAGATACAGGAATTACTGGACAAAGGTTTTATTCGCCCTAGTGCGTCCCCATGGGGAGCGCCAGTCCTATTTGTCAAGAAGAAAGATGGAACTATGAGGTTATGTATCGATTATCGACAGTTGAACCAAGTGACAGTGAAGAATAAGTATCCGCTGCCAAGGATTGATGATCTGTTTGATCAGTTGCAAGGGGCCTCAGTGTTTTCCAAGATAGATTTGAGGACCGGGTACCATCAGCTAAGAATTAGAAATGAGGACATTCCCAAAACTGCTTTTAGGACTCGATACAGGCATTATGAATTTACGGTTATGCCCTTCGGATTGACGAATGCCCCAATCGCTTTCATGGATTTGATGAATCGTGTATTCAAGGAATTCCTGGACCAGTTTGTGATAGTTTTCATTGACGATATACTAGTGTACTCCAGGAGTCCCGAGGAGCATGAGGTACACTTGACTGAGGTGCTACAAACCTTGAGAGATCATGCATTATATGCTAAGTTCAGCAAGTGTGAATTCTGGCTCAGCAGAGTAGGATTTCTTGGACATATTGTTTCTGGAGATGGGATTTCCGTGGATCCAGTTAAGATTGAAGCAGTTACCAAGTGGCCTAAACCGACATCAGTAACTAAGATTCGGAGTTTTCTGGGATTGGCTGGTTATTATAGGCGATTCGTAGAAGGATTTTCATCAATAGCCATGCCAATGATGAGGCTACTTAAGAAGGATGTGAAGTTTGAGTGGGATGACAAGTGTGAAAGGAGCTTTCAGGAATTGAAACACCGGTTAACGACTGCTCCTGTATTGACCATTCCGTCGGGCCCAGGAGGATTTGAGATTTATAGCGATGCTTCGCTAAGAGAATTGGGCTGCGTGCTGATGCAGCATGGAAAAGTGGTAGCATATGCGTCGCGTCAGTTAAGACCGCATGAGATGAATTACCCGACGCATGATTTGGAATTAGCTGCTGTAGTGTTTGCACTTAAGATCTGGAGGCACTATTTATGTGGGGAGAAGTTCCAGATTTATACTGATCATCAAAGCCTCAAGTACCTATTTTCGCAGAAAGAGTTGAACATGAGGCAGCGCCGATGGATGGAGCTTCTGAAGGATTATGATTGCGACATTCCGTATCATCCTGGGAAAGCCAATCGAGTGGCAAATGCCTTGAGTCGGAAGTCTAGTTTGGCGCACCTAATAGTCAAGGAGTGGACCCTATTAGAAAGACTCAGGGATTCTGAGTTCAAGTTCGAGATGAGTAGAGTGTCGAATTTACTAGCCGCCTTGAGGATTGAGCCAGAAATTCAGGTCAAGATTAAAGAACTACAGTCTATGGATCAAGAAATCCAAAAGATTATCGAGATGGATGCAGCTAAGAGGAAACCGGACTTTCAACTGTCTGAGGATGGAGTTCTGAAGTTTCGAGGGCGATTGTGTGTGCCGGATGATGTGAAACTAAAGGAAGAAATCTTGTCGGAGGCTCATAGGAGCAACTACAGTATCCACCCGGGAAGTACGAAGATGTATCAGAATTTAAGACAACATTACTGGTGGAATGAAATGAAGGTGGATGTGGCCAGGCATGTAACTAAGTGTTTGACGTGCCAACAAGTGAAGGCACAACATTGTAAGCCTGGAGGATTATTGAGACCATTAGAAATCCCAGAGTGGAAATGGGAACATATTACAATGGATTTCGTGACGGGACTGCCAAGAAGTCAGAGAGGACATGATTCAATCTGGGTAATAGTGGATAGACTGACTAAGTCAGCGCACTTTCTGGCAGTACGGAAAGACTTCGAGTTAGAAAGATATGCAGACTTGTATGTGAGGCAGATCGTGAGGTTGCATGGAGTACCAGTAACAATCACTTCGGACCGTGATCCCAGATTTACGGCCAATTTCTGGAAAAGTTTACAAGCGGCCTTAGGAACGAAGTTACAGTTCAGTACGACATATCATCCACAAACAGACGGTCAGTCTGAAAGAACCATTCAAACCTTAGAGGACATGCTGAGAGCTTGTGTGATAGATTTCCAAGACAAATGGGAGGAACAATTACACCTGGTGGAGTTTGCTTATAACAATAGCTATCAGCAGAGCATTCAGATGGCACCGTTTGAAGCTTTATATGGTAGGGCGTGCAGAACGCCAGTGTGTTGGGATGAAGTGGGTGAACAAAGTATTACAGGTCCAGAGTTGATACAACAGACAGTTGAGGCAGTTGAGGTCATTCGAGACAGACTCAAAACGGCACAGAGTCGTCAGAAAAGTTATGCTGATCGGAGACGACGACCTTTAGAGTTTTAGATTGGAGATCACGTGTTTCTTAAGGTGTCGCCTATGAAGGGATTATCTAGATTCGGCAAGAAGGGAAAACTGAGTCCTAGATATGTCGGGCCATTTGAGATTTTGGAAAAGATTGGAGATATGGCTTATCGACTTGCCTTGCCGCCAAATCTGTCGCAAGTACACAGTGTTTTCTACGTGCCGATGTTAAGAAAGTATAAGCCAGACCCGACTCACATTCTGAGGTATGAAGAAATAGAAGTGGACGATAAAGTGTCGTATGTAGAAAGACCAGTCAGGATCGAGGATAGAAAAGAGCGTGTGCTGAGGAACAAGACGATCCCTATGGTCAAAGTTGTCTAGGAACACCATGGAACAGAACGTGCCACGTGGGAAAGTGAAGAAGTTATGAGATGTCAATACTCCCAGTTATTTGAGTAGACAAGGGTAGATTGCAAATTTCAAGGACGAAATTTTTGTAAGAGGGGAAGAATTGTAACAGCCCGAATTTTGATGTAATTTCCGGGATCAATAAAACTGATATTGATTCGCATTTCATTTTAGCCAGTCTCGCCCAGAGCTGATCACTCTCGGAATACTAACCAATGAGGCATGGCTAACTAGAAAACGGTACGTGGACCGGGGACCCTATCGTGAAACGGACACCGATCACGAGAGACGTTGAGGGAATATTCTGGGCCAACATGGGCCGATCGTAGGAAAGAGTAATGAATTGAGTTTGGCCAAGGCCAACGATGTATAATAGGGACGCAGGTGATTCTGCAAGACCGAAAGTACACGTGGCCAACCAATTCTGAACCTGAACCGAACGATCGTGACCCTGGAACTAGTAATAATTTCTCATTCTCTCAATGATCGAGATCATTACGATACGGATAGCCCTAGGTCGATACGCGTAACTTCTAAACAGCCGCCCGTTAGTGAGAGACCCTGAAACTGAAAGTTTAGCGAGTTTTATTCACGATATTGGGCCCGGATTTCAATATTGATTTTCGAAGGCTTAAGAGACTATTTTTGGAAATCTGACGTCATATTATACTGGCCACGCACATTTGGGGCTAAACTAGCCAAAGATTGAAATTTTGACGGAAATTGGGAAAAATGACGATTTTGCCCTTGTGGGTGACGGTGTTAGATTCTGAGGCCGTTTGAGGTTATTTTTCGAGGCCGACGCCATTTTTGGGAGGCCACGCATACCGGGAGTCATTACGGACAAAAAGTGGAATTTCGACAAAAATTAGAAAAATAATATTATTTTATTCCCGAAACTTCGCAGTCGATTTTCGAGGGCTTAAAAAGTGAATTTCGTGATTCCGACGCCATATTACGTTGGCCACGCATATATGGAACGCGTATGTGTAAAAATTGAAATTTCGGTTCGGGACTGAAAAATTACGAAAATGCCCCTAGGCCATTTTTAATTAATTCCGAAATTTGGATTTAAATTTGGGATTAACCAAGGTTAGTTAAGGCTAAACCAGGTCTGGTCAACCATGGTTAAGGACAAATGACCAAAATGCCCTTGAATTATTGGATTTGGATGAATATTAGCCCTTGGATCAAGGGCAAAAATGTCATTTAGCCCTAGATCTTGACACTTGGACTCCACTAAGGCAAGCTTTGACCCCTTTGACCTGATATCTCTCTCTCTCTCTCTCTCTCTCTCTCACGTGCAGACCATTCAGCCATTTCCCCAAAATTTTCTCTGTTTTTCCTCACGTTTCCTCACGTTTCCATTTCCGTTTCTGCATTTTCGGTACTGTTCACGTCGGAACAGTACCGACCGGAGTTGTCCCAGGCAAGCCAGCATCATCAGCAACCCATTCCACCTCTGTGCAGCCACCATAGCCCAGGTTTTAGTCCAGAAACAACTCTATTTTTCTCTATTTTCTCTCTTTTTCTCATTTTCCAGTTTTACAAATAGTGTCGCCGGAGCTTCGCCGGAGCTCCGATCGCTGTTCCGTTGACACCCGGCTTCTCAGCATGACCATACGTCGCCGTCGCACCCAGTCCGTACGAAAGTTACTGTTCACATCTTGTACGGAAATCACTGTTCACGCCGTCGTATACGTCTCGGTCGTCACCGGCGCGTCGCCGGCCACCCTTTTTCGGCCTGTCCGTACGGTCCGTACGAAAAGTACTGTTCACGGTACTGTTCCCCGGTACTGTTCACCGGTCCGTACGCGTCGCCGTCCCGGGAATTCCGCCGCTGGTTGCACTATTCATCAGTGATCGGCCGCCATTCCCCGTCGTCGTGACCCTTGATTAGGTGCGTAAAATTCCTATACCCGGATTAGGACTAATCGTGCATTTTTCTGGACTGGTTTAGGTATTATCAGTATATTTTGGACTGGCTTAGACAGTGTCAGTGTGAAATTTAGACTGGGTTGAGAATTGATTGATAGAAATTATTGTTGAGAATTTTATGGTAAATCATTGAGGATTTATTGGGAAAGAAATTGGGTTAATTGATTAATTTAGGAGCCCGTTAGGAAATTACCGGGTAGGTTTGGGTTGATTGGTTGTACATACATTGTGCTTGGTTGCGATTCAATTTCATTGGTGCTCATGGTGCATTGCATTGCATAACATGGACACGCATTATGTATGCCTAGAGTATGGCATGTGACGAAATTGTGCGAGGATGCGTGCCTGCCATGAGTGTGTGATCACCTAAATTACCCTGAAGCGTTATACGCTGGGTCCAGATAATAATGAATTGTGTGATCACCTAAGGACCTACGGGTCGTGACCTTCGGGTCGATACCGTCCTCATGCACTTTGAAGCAGGACGATGCCCGGTACGTTCGAAAGGCGACCATCCTCATGCACTTTGAAGCAGGCTCCGGTTCGCAAGGAGAACAGTGTTGCGCCTCATGCACTTTGAAGCAGGCTAGAGACACTGAGCCAGATCGGTTGCTGCGCCTCATGCACTTTGAAGCAGGCTAGACACACCGGGCCGTGAAAAACTGATGACTCGAGTCGTAATAATAATAAATTGGGGAGTGTGCCAGTGTGCCAGTGTGGGCCAGTGGGCCGGGAATTGCACGTGTCAAGTCCATGACATTTGCATACATGAACATACATAGACTGGCATGCGAGAATGTGAGAATCGGTGCATAAGCATGTGATTGGCATATATGTGATTATAAGTATCACGTATGTACGGTGATTATGATATACTGATCTGTCTAACCTGCAGGGTCTAAGAATGATTTGTTATTGTTGATTTGTGATTTAATTATCTATTTTACGGTCAGGAGATTGCATGTTAGCCTAGCCTAGGTTTAGGGGTTAAACTCACTGAGATTCGTCTCACGGTTGTGTAAACCGAAACATTTTCAGAACCCCAGCAGTAGGATGCCGAGGTCACCAACTCTTTTTGGAATACCACATTTTGTCCAACAGTCATCGAGCATGCACCCCGGTGGAGACGGAGCAGAACGGAGAAGTGGCTGTTTGATTATTCTTAGCCGTGGTGTTTCCTTTTTGTTGTAGTGAACTTTGTAAAAAAAAAAGGGTTTTCGTTGGTAATACTAGTATATATATTTTCTGAGGAGCTTGACTGTTATTTGGTTGTTCTACCTTGGTCTCATGTGTTATATTGTACGGGTGTATATATTTAATTATATACGTTGCTTCCGCATGTGTTTGATCTTTGATTGGGTGTTGGGTCGGCGACGCTTCCTGGGAGCGTTGTACCATAATCGACCGTGACGGGATGTTGCGTTCCAGTGGGGTACGGGGCGTGACAGATATCGTGTTTATAATTCCTTAGGTTAAGGGCTTTCTTCCAAGAATAACAAATCCCTCACTTTCCTAATTTAGACCAAGAGAATATGTGAATCCATTCACTAAAATATTCACCTATTTATTCCCAAATAATTGAAAGTTTCAAAGATAATAGCCTGAGTTGATCAAAGAATGCAATCTTTCCAAGTTTAGAACCTCATATGCAAGGTACACGTAATTTTCGGCCACTATAAGTCTTCAATGAGCTCCGTCTAATTTTATGCTCATGTGGGCTTAATCTTAAAAATTCAATTTAAGGCCTGCGTATTTAAACCCATTCAACACTTTTATAACCAGACTAACCGGAATGCAATTTATATGGGCCCATTATTTCCAAATGAGAATGTTCCTAATATCTATATTGCAAATACAAATTATATTAACGATTTTTTTTAGGGTTCAGGGCCGACTCCTAATTTTCTAATGCCATAATCGATTAATTACGATAGCCAAAATTTAGGTGTCAACGGAAAAGTCAATGTCTAATTAATGAAACTGGTTATTACCTAACGAATTGTGCTAATGTTTAATTTTCGAACGTGATCAACGGGTAATACCCTTCTTTTTGACCAACTGGAAGTGGGGGTTTGCCATTTGAGTGTCACGTGGAACCACACCCTTGTATACTCTCAACCACTAATTTTTGCTGCAACTAATTTTGTCTAGTGGGCTTGACTCATCTCATTCTCATCCCCACCTTTGTCATGTCTAGCACACATGTGAGGTCTGTTTGTTTCAGCTAAATTCAAAGCTTAAAAAAATTTTTGCTTTTTTTAGGAAAATTAAGAATATCTTTTAAATTTTAAAAACTATTAAAAAAACATATATTAATTTATGTCAACCTCTATATGTTATGAAAACTTCGAACATGTGTTGATACCGAAATTTTAACTATCCCATCAAATTTTCATTACAAAAATTGACATTGCATAATTTCGAATCGTGTTTGGGTATTTGGTCATTATAAAGCATGTCCGCATCCAATAAATTTCAACCGACCTAGCCTCATCGTGCTTGAATTTGAGAAGCCAGGGTAATACATTCGGTGGCACTAGCAAATATCTTCAGAATATGCTCGACTGTGAATCTCGCCCTTGATCTGAGAAGAGGGTTGTGCGCATGAAAGATGTGGAAGGAAATCAAGGATTCCAATCAATCCAGCAAATTTCGGCCAGGCAAGAGGAGAGATAGGTGGAATGTTTTCGAGTGCAGCGAGTGAGAGAAGTAAAGAAAGAAAAATAAAAGGAGCAAGTCGGATGAATCATTGCAATTGTGTGAAGGAAATAAAGATTTGCTCCATCATCTGGAATAAAAGACTGCTGCCAGCTGAATTAAATATGAACGGAAACAAGAGAAGATTAAGGTCAGCCATTCTTGCCTTGACAAGGATTGCAAATCTCGGAATTTGATGAGGCAAAATTTCTGGACATATATAGTGTCGCGACCGACCTCCCGCACGGGGTCGACCCAGTACATGCTAAGTCTAAGTTTGGGACCTAACTCGGGCTCTCCCAAGCCCATACCGTATTGCGACTTAGGGTTTAAGTGTTTAACATGCATGTAGTTTATAACAATGAGTCGCCACTAATCGATTTGGAGTGGGTCGATTAGAAACCAAAATAAGGTGACGGGAGAATCACCATATTCCTACGAATCAGAGATTAACTGAGTTCGGGGACTTGGTTACACTAGTTAGATAACTAATGCCCTTTCGGTACCATTTTACCCTGTTCATTTTTTGAAAACATTTGTCAAGCAGTTTGGATTGATTTTAGGACCTTTCTCCTAACATGTGAGGTGATCAAGCGAGTCCATAATTAGAAATGATTAGCAATTCGAAACACAACAATTCATGTAGTCTAAAGTTCTAACCTTAACTAAGTCAGATGACATTCAAAACATAGCAGTCCATGTGATTGTATTAAAAACATGCATAATAACAATACAACGGTAATAAAAATAATATGCAAAATACTACCGCGCGACCTCAGGCTTGTCTAATTTAAATAAGCCAACATCATGCATAATAATATAATAAAGGATTAAAACACTCCCATAAGTCTTTACCCAAAAAAAAAAAAATACTCCCATAAGTCACATAAAAAAATTTAATTTTTTTCTCTTTTTTTTTAAAAAAAATTTAATAGTTTTTTTCCAGATAAAAAAACGAAATAGGAAAAGAAAAAGAAAAATTTTTTTAAATTTTTTTTAAAAATTTTTTAAATTTTTTTTAAAAATTTTTTAAATTTTTTTTTTCGAGATTAAAAAAACGAAATAAGAAAAAAAAAAAGAAAAAATATTTTTTTAAAGAATTTTTTAATTTTTTTTAAAAAAACTAAATACGAATAAAGAAAAGAAAGAAAAAAATTTAAATTTTTTTTTGATTTTTTTAAAGTAAAATAAAATAAAATAAATATAATATAAATAAAACCGGTCGGGTCGAGTTGGATCCGGGTCGATTAGAAATCGACCCGGGTCAACTGACCTGACCCATTGCGTTGACCGGGTCGGATTTCCAGATCTGACCCAGGTTAAAGGGTCAACCGGATCGTTGACCCGGGTTTGGATCGGATCTGGCCCGGTTGGGGCCCGGTCAGGCGGAAAGAGACAAAATAGGGCCTTTTCGACCGGGTCGAACCGGCCCAGGAAACCTGACCCGGTTTGCGGATCGGTCTAAACTGGTTCTCGCGGGCCTGAGGCAAGCGAAACCATCGGTCGGCGAAATCCGGCGTCTCGTCGGTCGACCCAGACCGAATGAGGGCCGGTTTTCACTTTTGGGGTTGCCGACAAGCCTCGCCAGCCGCCTGGGGTCGCCAGCTGGCCACCTACTCGCCGGCCGGCAAGCAAAATCAACTCAGCCTCATTGGGGCATTTTATCGAACGGATGAGGAGCACAACGAAAACCGGGAAGTTCTGACCTGTTTCGGCGATCCAGTCAACTCCGGCGGCCGCGGCTCGCCTTCGATGGATTGCGGGGACTGTAATTAAAGGCGGTATGGACCGGGAATAGCGCAACACAGCCAGCGCGAGTCCCGGCCACACCAGACACCAAAACAGGGGAGAACAGAGGGCTGTATCGGCCGGGAGTGCTCACCGACGCGGCTGGAGGGTCTTCGGTTGATCGGGGGCGACGGCGAGGATGTTGGCTTCCCTTTCCTTCTCCGGCGTGGACTCGGTTCGATCCTCTCTCTCTCTCTCTCTCTTCTCCCTCAGTCTCTCTCTGCTCTATTTTTTTTTCGAAAAATTCCCGGCCTCTCTCCCTCTCTCTCTGGTTTTTTATAGCCGGCGAAGACTATACTGTGCCTCCCCATGTCGGCTGACGACGGCCTGCACCTGCCTAGGCTCTGCGAACCACGGCCATAGGCCAGTGTAGAGGGAGGCGTCACTGCTGCGGCTGAAGAAGGACAGAGGAACAGGGGAAGGAGAGGGAGAAAGAGATAAGGGGAGGTCAGGAAATGGGGGAAGACTGGACTGGCAATTAATGCCAGTCCTGTCGGCGTGCTCGTTTGGCCTTCCTCTGGCCGGACAGCGATGGTGAGAAGCGGTGCCGCCATGCGTCATGCTTCCGTCGCGAACAGAGGCGAACAGGGACGACGAGAACGACAGGCAGAGAGGGGAAGGAAGAAGGAAGGGAAGCTAGGCCGGGCTGGGCCCAGTCGCGATGAGAAGGAAGGAAAGGAGAAAGAGAAGCGGGCTGGGCCCGCGGGGAGGGGAAAAAAGAAAGAAGAAAAGGGGAGCGGGTCGGAGGGTGGAGGCCCGTGCGAGGTGGAAAAGAAGAAACGGGCCGAGGGAGGAGGCCCTCGCGAGGGGGGAAAAGGAACGGGCCAGGTCGGCCTGGCCCCGATCCGACGCGACTCGATTTTTTTTTCTTTTTTCTTCTTTTTTTTTTAAAATTAATTAATTTATTTAAAAATTATTATTATTATTATTATTATTATTATTGAATTTTTTAAAAAAAATTAACATTTTAATAGACCATATTAACACAAATATGCCTAATTTCTACATGCAATGCATTTAAATAGAAATAATTTTTTGTTTTAGGAACTAAAAAATTAATTTCTAAATTTTGTGCACTTAATTTTGGGCAAATTTAAAATAAGTGTCAACATATAGTTAGATACATGTGCACGGATATGAAAGGCAGAGAGTGTGACACCAAGAGGGGGGGACCCCTTTCCAGTGTGCTTAGCGAGTTCCTGTAGCGCGGCCTCGAGTTCTTGTCCTTTGCCACCGCTGTATTCTCTGTAGCTCCCTGAATTAATCCTGGAATTTGTCCAGGTAATTCCAGCAATGCCGCTGTTTCGACGACTTCCTGTGATGGTCCAACTTTCCCGGCAAACCCACAACAGTTACCAGTGACCAGACGAGCCCCCTGCAGTCCCGCAAACCTACCTGTCGAGTTTCTTGTATTTCTCGGTGTTCTTGCAGGTTTTTCCGGCGAAACCTTCACTGAGCTAGCAGCCTGACGAGTCCACCAACCTGTAGTGGTCCCAGTTCAGTCGCTGTTCGTCCATCGCTTAGCATTGCTCTAACTTCGCTAATCCTAGGAACCGTTGCTGTTCAGGCGCATATGTTCAGGCGCCACCAGTAGCCTTCGCATTGCTTGTGGTGTTCTTTGTTGGCCTCGACTAGTGTTGTGCAGGTACGTGGAGTTTTGTTCAAATTTCCACGTTGAATTGACTTTACTATATATTTTTAAATGCATGAATTTTGATTAAGCTTTGGTTGTTCTATTCCTCTTAGATCATTTCCTTGCATTGACCAAGGCGCATTAGGTATTCAGACCTTTAAGCCCTAATATCGTCTTGCGTGGCTTGTTATGATTGATTTGATCAGTTGAAATTCAATCATCTCGGAATAGCATGCTACTAATGATATGACGAATTCCAAGTGTAACATGTATTTGAATACATTACCAATCATCATTGCACGTCACTGTCACATGCATACTTAGAACTTAGGGTGTAGTCATAATTTGTTTAGGGCAATACATGTTAGTTTTAGAATGCATATAGATTCAGGTTAATGCGTAACTTTCATTAAAAAAAATCAAATAAAAATGTCATTTAAATTTCCATTAGGTTGCATGTAGACTTAGGGTTAATTAATCCCATAACATGCACATTATATGATACACATCACTTAGAATTAATCTTTAAAATAATCATATCATATAGATAGTCTTATTATTTGCAATGCATGCATCATCCGCATCGTATATAGTACAATATTAAAGGCTAGTTCATTAGATCACATTAGAGTCCTAGGATTTACATTTTCTATTTTTCATAAAATAAAAAATAGCATTTCATATTTTTTTATTATAGATGAAGGTTCATGTTTTCCCATAGGTCATTCATACATGCTAGTTCACTTAGGATTGCATACATACTACATGTTAAAATCAAGAGTATGCCATCTTGTACATAGGATTTATATTGTATGTTCACATATCAACTTAAGTCATACATATTAGTTTAATTACCGTATGATTAGGAATTAATACATAATAATTTAATTTATAGACTTTTAAGGTCATTCATCTTTTGTTAATTGATACAAAGAAAAGAACACAAATTTAATTAGAGAGTGTAATGTCATTTAGTAGGTCACATGTCATATAGGATTAGTTTAATTGGTACCTCACATAGATGACATTTAGAATTATTATGTGTTAATTTCATAACATATAATTTGGAACCTATCATGTAATTATATCATTTTTCCATGTCATGAAATTATTTAATTAGTGCACATGAGTCAGTTTCTTTTAACATAGAATTCTAGGGTTTATTTGTGTTAATTTAAAAAATTAGTATAAATTGCATACTAGTTAGTCTTAGTTCATGTGTATATCATGCATAACATCCATGCACTCTATCGGCATATATATATATATATATATATATATATATATATATTTGAATAGTAGCTTGCAGAAATTTCATGACGATGGATAATGATATGCTATGCTTCGCGTAGCACCTCAAGATTCTTTACATTTTCTACAATCTATTTATTGCGTTGATTATTGGGCATTATTTTCTTGATTGTGTACTCGTATAATCACTCCTCACATGTTAGTGGCATAGCATAAAAATTAATGAAGGAGCATTGATGGACCTATCCAATGAATTGCGAGAGAAGATGATGAAGGGCGAGAATTGTCATGGAATGGGTGGAGCATATGTGAAGACTGGTGGGGTACCAACAAAAATCCATGTAGACACACTTTGGTCGTATCTTTGAAGTCTTTTATGGAATGGGGGCCATCGGATTACCCAAGGAGGAGCTGCCATCGACGATCCAACGCGAATGCAGTCCCCTCACAGCCTTTCACTATATAAACCCTCCCTCCCATTCCACACATCCAAACCATTGTTAGAATTATGTAAAAAAAAAAATTTTGGTAAGGGTAAATGTGTGTAAAATTGATTGTTGGGTTATTGAAGATTTGAGTACGTTGTTGCTGGTTTCGAGATGGGCTGCTAGTGATCTTCAAAGCAGGTTGCACGCATTTAATCAAGAGAGCCATTAAATACTTCAAAAAGGCTGTTGTTTTTTCTACAAAATAAGCTGTTTTGTTTTTATAAAAAAATAAATGCATGGGCTGTTTTGTTTTCTTCATTAAATGCCTATGATGTTTGTGCTTAGTTTGTGTGCATTCAGCTTCCATATAAACTGTGAAGTTGAGACACTGTAAATACGAATCCACGAAGAGAAAGCATTCTCAATAAGAAATCTCCCTCCATTTTATTTGTGCTCTTATTCCGGATTTTCAAAGTTCATATCATTGTTTTTAATTCCAACAACCATCCTCCTCAATCTCATTTCTCATTGAACTCTTCATCGTGATGATGATGACCTCCTCATATGGTAGCCTTGTTCCTTTCCTCCTCCTCACAGTACTGGTGATTGCGGCTTTGAACGAGAGTCGAAGGAGCTCTGGAGGAATTGTGTCGCAATCGGGTGGGGATGCCGGTGATACTACTAAGGGCACTCGATGGGCTATTCTAGTCGCCGGATCTAAGGGTTATTACAACTACAGGCACCAGGTGATACATCACCTAAATTAAGCATCAGTCACTGTGTATTATTATATTTTCATGGTACATCTATATAAAATATTATGGACAACTTGCTGGCTATCCGTACTTCATAAGTAGCACGTAGATAGATAATATATGAAATGGATTGACCTGTGAGATGTGTGTCTATACAGGCTGATGTTTGCCACGCCTACCAAATCCTCAAGGCAAATGGGTTGAAAGATGAGAACATCATCGTGTTCATGTACGACGACCTCGCCCAGAACGTGGAAAATCCGACCAAGGGTGTCATCATCAACAAACCCAACAGCCCCGACATCTACCATGGAGTTCCCAAGGTCTTAGTTCAACACTCTTCATCTAGCTATTACATGCAACCACTATGTAGGAGGATGCATATTTGCATGATTGATTTTCGATTCTAATTAACCACTTGGGTAATATTGCAGGATTACCTCAGAATTGAGACCACTGCAGCCAACTTGTATGCAGTCCTATTAGGGAACAAGACGGCACTCAGCGGGGGCAGCGGCAAGGTTTTGAACAGCGGCCCAAACGACCATGTCTTCTTCTATTACACCGACCACAGGGGCACGGGACTTGTGCACATGCCTGTGGGGCACAACATATATGCGAATGACCTAATGCACGTGCTGAAGCAAATGCACGAAGCAAAGAAGTACATGAACATGGTGATATACATAGAGACGTGTGAGTCGGGGAGTGTGTTTCAAGGGCCGCTCCCCAAGGACATGGGGATCTATGCAACCACGGCATCCAATGCCAACGAGAGAAGCTGGAGCTACTACTGCCCTGGAGACTCTTCTGACGATGATCCCTCCACGTATGATACTTGTTTGGGGATCTCTATAGCATCGCTTGCATGGAAGACAGGTATTACTGTGTCGCTTTTCTATTTTTGAAAGTAATTTTTCGTGCACATTCGGTCATAAAATGCAAAAGCAAGAAATGACTTTCTCTTTCGAATTAAAAAAAAAAACCAGCTAGATAAGCAAATAACAAGATAAGAATGTGCGACTGTCTGTATATGCGGGGCATGCACAGCATTCATCCTTTACAACATTACGTTGTCAAAAGTACATGTACCCATTCTCTGTTCTCTCTGTCTCTATCTCCATTAATCCGAATTTGGGCGTGCGAACAGTGATGTCCACAATTGGGGACAGGAAACATTGCAGGACCAATACTTAGAAGTGACGAAGAGGACCAATCTGTCCCACGTGATGCAATATGGGAACACAAATCTCAGCATGGCCTTCCTCTCCACTTACTTGAGCCAAAGCTCCAAGAAAATCCCTTTCATTCGCTCAAACGAGCTCTCTTCTTCTTCGAACTCCTGGGCAGTTCCCCAACGGGATGCTGATTTGGTCTTTTTTCGACGCCAGGTCCGTCTCCATCACCATTGATTATATTGCATTTGATTTGGCTGTTCTGACTGGTAATTAAACAAAGGAATATGGTTCTTTTTAACAAGTGTGATGTCTTTCCAATCTCTTGTTACTGGGATTATCGATTGACTTCTTGTGGGTGATTGCAGGTGCAAAAAGCTCCAAAAGGATCTGCTGAGAGTGTGGAAGCACGGAAGAGACTGGACGAACAAATTGCTTGCCGATCGCATGTTGACCACAACGTGAATCAAATTGTCAACCACATGTTCGGTGACTCCGGTGCTGCAAGAATGTTTTTTTTTTGGTAAAGTTAAAAATATGTATTACTATTCAAACACCAAATACAGACTAAAGCCAAAACCAACTTAGACCCAGAAAGGACAGGAGATGTCCAGACAGGGACCGAAAGGTTTCGCTAGAGCTATACAAAAAGGCGAAATATGCCAGAAAACAAAGCTACCAGACCAAACTAAGAGGACATCGGAGACACTTCAAAGATTGAGGTTGGAAGCTCCCATTTCCTTTGTAGAATACGGTTTCTAGGTGTATCAGGAACACCCCCCATGGAGATGGCTTTGTCTTTGACCACTTTGATGAGGTGTTTGCACATACCCGGAATGAAGACACTTTGATGAGGTGCTGCAAGAATGTTGATTGCTGTTCGACCTGAAGACCGTCCTGCTGTTGATGACTGGGACTTCCTCAAGACATTTGTGAGTCTCCATGATCTCCTTGTCAATTACTTCTCCAATCCCTACACGATACTTGTGCATGCACAACTAATTTATCTCGTGAACAGTTTCTTAGGTTGAATTTGTTCGTTGTAAAGTATAGGTGAGGACTTACGAGCAATATTGTGGACGCGTGAATGAGTACGTACGGAATGCAATACACAACAGCCATGGCGAACCTGTGCAATGCGGGAGTAGACAAGGACCGTGTGGTAGCAGCTTCTAGTCAAGCTTGTTCTGCGAAAGCAAAGTGAATAAGATTGATTAGTGCCCTAATAATGCTCCTATATAGTTTCTGATTCACATATATGGAGTATATGTGCTGCTTTAAAGACATTGATATAGATTTACATTGGCAAGCTATCTATGTATCTTTTGAATTAGTCGGCTCGTCAAAATGCTCAAAGTTGGTTGCAAAGTATGTCAGAATCTTTTCATATGGTTAATGATATGATGGTTTCTTTTCTTTTCTTTTTTTGGCAATTATCTCAAATCGGCTTTACAACACGTAACTGAATTTGCAGCATATCGTTTTCAACCCCATTAACCTAAATGAGACGACTGGATGATGGCCACTTTCAAGGGTAGGTTTCAATTAATGAAACGATTGACGCCAAGCAAGAGAAGCACCTGAGCTTAGCTGCTTTAATGAAGGGATGGCATTGCTTTCACTTGAGAAATAAGTATAGGAAAAAAATGAACCTTGCTGAATTGAGTGACAGAGTTTTAAAAATTGGGATTACGGCAATCTTTAGAGTGTGTGCGTTGAGATATATAGGGATTGAAGAAGTAATAGGAAAATATAGTAATGTATAAATATTATATTTGTGAGAAGAGTGTATAGAGTGTGCGGTCGAGATCACACCTTATTGGGAAGGGTGAGTACAAATCAATAAAAGGGTGACAACAGCAAGGGTTCCCCCGTTCAAATGCTCAAAATGAAAATTTAGGTTTTGATCACATCTCGTCTGTTAAAAAGATGTGGGGTAATAATTGTTAAAATATGTCTCTAATTTGAGCCCATAAACGAAACCTGACCTGTGTCAAGTGTTCTTTGTTGCCCTCAAACATGTCATGGAAATCAAGAGTTCCTCTCTGATGCATAGTCCAAGTTGGAGAAGGATTTCTTGTTTAGTGAAATAAATGCATTGAAAGTTATTAAACTTGTCACGAAAGTAAAATTGAATCATAAAACTTGTAAAAAGTGCAATCAAGTTCTAAAACTTGTCAAATTAATTCATTCGAGTCTTTCCATTAACTCCGTTCAATTTGAGCAACGAAAAATACTTACATGGCTTTTTTTATTATTTTTTTATCCTAGATAGTGATAACGTGGCTAAAACAACATTGTTTCTATCAAAATCTAATTTTTAATACATATTATCTTTAAATTAAATTAAAATTAAACTATATTTGAAAATTATTTTAAAAAAAGAGAGAGAGGTTAACATACAAGCAGCTGAGGGCGCCACCCCACCATTACTGGGAAGGCTCGACAAGCGTGGGGGACGCCCAACAAGGGTCATCAGACCCTAGCCAGTGGCCAACGACCCTCGCTGACTGTTGGTGAGGGCCTGGGCTTGTAGCCATTAGTTGCCTATTTCTCAACCTTGCTCTCTTTTTTTTTCTCAATTTAACTTTAATTTTTAATTTAATTTAAATAAATTTTGTATAAAAAATTATATTTTAACCAAAACGACGTCATTTTAACCTTATTTTTTATGTTTGAGCCACGTCATTATCACGTAGGAGAGGGAAAATATTAAAAAAAAGTTACATTAGCATTTTCCGTCAGCCAAGTTGCACGGAGATAACGGAAAGACTCAATTAAATCAATTTGATAAATTTTAGTACTTAGTTACACTTTTTGTAAGTTTTAAGAGTTAATTGTACTTTCCTGATAAGTTTAGGATTTTCAATGCACGAGTAGTGGAGCTAAAATTTGGTAGTCCAATTGGAACACAATTCGGTCAACATGAGTTTCCTATATATTGTTCATGGAAGTTGGATTATTAGCGTCCGCATTAGGGAGTGTCCTAAACACAATTGTGAGTTGGAATTTTACTTAGCTTTTCTGTTGGCGGTTTACCTTTGGAAAGATAGCGAAGAGATATAGCCAAGATAAACGCAACACAGCGCGTCAATACCGAATTTCGTAATACTTTAGAAACGTACTATGGGACTGTCGGATGGGAAGAGCTACCTATTTGTGGTCTCAATACCACCGTCATCAATGACGTAAATCAAAGCTCAATTTTCTGTCATTTGTTTTCGATGCGCTCGATGTGGTTAATTACATAAACGCAAGATACACTCCACGCCTATCACAACTGGACTCCATCTCTCCTCACCTCACCTCACCTTACCTCACCTCTAACTCGCAAAAACATCCCCATTTTAGGTTTTTTGTGTTGGATATTTTAGTAGTTTTGAAATATTTTATGATTGTCATAAAGTCATCATTCTGTAATGGTTTCGCAATAACCATGTAACGGCTTCTTAACATTTCATTTAATTCTTCATGAAGCCTCAATTATTTTATAACAACGTCATTTTTAATAATTACCAATTGCTTTATAACGGCTTCTTAATTGCTTTTTCCTCTTTCTTAACGGCACACTTTCTTGTACTTTTAAATTATTACTTTGAGTATAATTGGAAAGTGATATATAAACATATTAAATAAAGAATATCCTTAGTTCTTTTTTTTTTCTATCTTTGTTCATGTTTCCTTCTAATATTCAGTACGGAGTATATAAAAAGGTCTATTGTATTTTGGGAAGATAGCCGCTAGAGCCTTACGATCGAGTTTTGTACTCCAAGGGGCAGAATTATCCTTAAGGATAGTGACTAGCACCCCTCAGACGTTGATATTATTTTCTCATCTTTTTCAATAGAATTTCCACAATTATTCTTATTTTTTCATGTTATCTAACAATTTTCTAACAATCTTAAGGATAATGCCTTACGGATTGGAAGTGCAGCTGTTTGCCAATGCTTTTGGAATTGAGCCTGGAATTGGAGATGGTGAAGGACATGTATGGCATATTCGTGGGCGGTTGTCTTGCGACATTACCGAACATTCAGCATAAGCGAAAATGCCTTTCAAGAGATACGTAGAGATCAAAAGGGTTGCTCTCACCAACTATGTGCATTTGGTGGAGATGAAGTCAAGGCGTAGGAACGTGATCCATAGCACAGCCGCCTCGTGATTGCCGTGCGTTATCACCTCACCACCGCCAGGTTGCGTCTTTTCCAATTAAGTTGCAAGAGTTGCCTGTACGCATGGATTTCCTACTCTAATGTTTTCGTTATGTTTGCTTTTGAGGATCATCTAGAACAGAGCCACAATCGAACCTGAATCATCTCACTTTGCCGATTGAAGCCAAGTATCGTTATCGAACCATCTTGTTTCGTATTCAATTAAACTCAGATTCGCCGATATATCTCTACTATATTGTCTAGCTAAGAATCCTACGTCATATTGTGTTTTGAATTCTTAGCTATTCTGTTTATTGGGTACTTCACACCACATGCTCACAACTTGTTCAACAAAATGCCTGACTCAATCATAGATAGATAGTTCCTATTACATTCTGTCTATAAATATTTCGATGTTCAATTGATGTTGGGTTGTTTGTTTCCTGCTGGACTTCCTATATATAGTTGATTGAAAAGCTAGCAAATGGATTGGATAAATAAGTGATGTACGTCGACTGTTGTTCACAAGAGTTTGTGTGTATCGAATCCTATTCATATGTGATTGTGCATGTCAAATGATGCTGATGCATGTTACTTTGAGATCGTGAGGTGCTGAAGGAAAGAGAATGATGGGCGTCACCAATTAGATGTGAATTTGAATGAAATAGGCTTAGTTTGATTATTCTGTTACATGTTCATGATTATGGGTAGTGTCTGATCTCTTTCTTGGGTCCAAAGCATGTATAAAAATCAATGTCAATGTAATTTGCTTTACATCTGCTAGAATTGCTTGGCTTTATTGGACGTCCTTCGTTGAACATGAATTCTAATGAATTTAGCTTAATTTGAAGACTATTTGAGGCTCACATGTCAATAGTTTTTAGATACTTTCTAAGTGAATTTAGACCTCATTTTCAGTGCCAGTTAAGGACCCTGCTTACTGACCCTGCTTACTGAGTGTTGCTGGACCGTATATACAAGCAATATGGTCTAATATATGTTGTTAGAATTATGAGTAATAAATACTTTGCTACATACATTATTGACATGTCGTGTGTTTAGTGCTTTAAACTTTAAAGTGGCATTTGCATGCATCCACTCACGTGCCTGCAAGTTGTAAGGGTGTCTCTGTGGAAGCGAATTGATGAGTTGTGCAGTCCCTAATGTTATGAAGTGCTCGAGACATAGCCTTCACCTTTCAAGGAACAACTATGGCATCCTACGAAGTGGACTTCCCGCTGTATTAGAATGATACAGTGATTCTAACTGAATATGCTGTATTTGGAAATCAACCAAATAAAATTGTGGGGGAAATGACAAGTCACTTGTTGATCTATGATGCACTATTAAAACTTTATGTCCCTCCTAAGGTGAGAATAGTGCAAGACTGCAAGGAAAAAGAGGCCGAGCTAAGCTTTTAATGAAATTCCATAACCATTATTGGTGGTGTATTAAACTGCATAATACACTTGATGGAATCACCTATATAAGTGTGGAGTGGGGTCGCTCTTATGAGAATTATTGGCGATAATCTTTAGAGCACTTATGACTAAACCAAGCACGCGCATGGCCTATTAGCACAAAACCATGTTGAACAACAAACCTTGTGAGGGTGTAATGTGATTGGTGATAATTATGATTAGCAAAAGAAATTCTTGGTTCGTAGAAGTTTCAAACTTCACCAATGATTTCATGAGTTATATTTCATTCTTTCTAGAACTGGTACATAGCCTAACAAGCACTAGTTTTGATGCATTACACTCCAATAACCCAACATTATTTTATGTTTTCATTTCAAAACCTTTTGAAATATATGGGGAATTGTTGGATATTTCAGCAGTTTTGAAATATTTTATGATTTCCATAAAGTCATCATTTTGTAACGGTTTTGCAACAACCATATAACGGCTTCGTAACATTTGATTTAATTCTTCATGAAGCCTCAACTATTTTATAACTGTCATTTTTAATAATTACCAATTGCTCTATAACAGTTTCTTAATGGCTTTTTCCTCTTTCTTAATGGTTCTCTTTCTTGTACCTATAAATTATTACTTTGAGCATAATTGAAAAGTGATATATATATATACACATATCAAATAAAGAATATTCTTTGTTCTTTCTTTTATATATCTTTCCTTTCTTTGCTGGGTTATGTACATAATGTTATTCCTATTTCCTTCTAATATTCAATGCGAAGTATAAAAGGAAGTCTGTTGTATCTTGGGATAATAACCGCTAGAGTTTTACGCACCGAGTTTCGTACTTCGAAAGGCAGAATTATCTTTAAAGACAGTGACTTGCACGCCTTAGATATTAATATTATTTTCTCATCTTTTTTAACAGAATTCTCACGATTATTCCTATTTTTTCATGTTATCAACAATTTTTCAACATTTTGTTCTGTGCTTCTAGAGTGTGCCTAAAAGAGAGAGAAGAGTGTGCTGGCCAGCAACGCAGCAGTAAGGACGTGCCGAAGGAAAAGGTTGTGTTGGTGGCCGCCTTTGTGAAATAATAGGTCAAGTCAACCCCACAAAAGCCAAAGCAGACAACATGAAATGCTATCTCTCCTGACACTTCGATCAATCACGCACTCTGAGCTTCTAGAGTAGGAACAAAAAATAAGTACAGAGAAAGCATAATCCCCATTGTAACCCCACCAGTCTGCCAAGGAAAAGCAATCTCTTAGGGGGGGCACCAAAACGATGATTACCATCTGTAACAACACGGAAGGATATATGTTTCGCACACTATCTCTTGATACTGAGAAAGCAACCTCCTTCACTTGCAGTTTCCCGGAAAGCTTCCGATCATGTGTACATTGATGACGTGCAGCGCCTTTACATAGTCCTCAGTCCCCAGTCCGGCGAGAGGCCCATACGGGAGAGTCAAGATCCCCACAAGGCTACTGTCCAGTGTCCAAGGTGGCCAGAGTAGCCAAATAAATGATGGTTTAGAAGAAACACGACCCAACTATGTCTGTGATCATCTACCTATGTCACGTGCCCTTTGCGAATGCCAAACGCGGGAAGGGAGCATCGAGAAGCAAGCGCCGTTGAGGTTCATAGTGATGGGGAAAAGAAGAGTCTTCCGGATCCAGCCAAACGGAGCCTACCTTACTGAGGATTTGTGGAGATGGTCACCACCAACATCGATGATGTCAAGTCGGCTCTTAAAGCAGGTGCACTGCGTCTGCTCTGCTCTTGCTTCTCTCGCTCTCATGCGTGCTCTCTCTCTCTCTCCCTTTGATTCAATTGCATTATCAACTTGCTTATTGCAGAGGAGTACGACGCTTCAACGAGGGGACACCGCCACATGGCTGTGGCAGGAGCCTTGGGGTAGGGTGTGTACTGCATAGTTCGACACGAATCCAGCGGGAAGAAAGCGCACACGCATCTCATATACAGGCTCGAATTCCCTCTGGAAGACAAGAAGCAGGAGCCCCAGGAGTTGCTGAACGTCCACAGAGAAGGATCCTCCCTCATCCAGATCAAGAACCCCGAGCAGCACCCGCAGCTGCACGGCAAGTGCAAGGCAGCGTTCCCCACCCACCTGCAGGGGCAGCTCGGGCGGCTGAGGTGCAGCCCGGCAGACCCACCCGACTTCCTGAACTAAGAAGGGTTGAGTTGCTGCTGATATCGGCATTGGACGACATGGAGGAGGAGCAGGGAAGAGAGCTCATAGCAGAAGGAGAGGGCGATCCCTCCTGTTCCGATCTGCTCAAGACGTTCGGGGATGCCCTCCTCCCCAGGGGCACCTGGGTCTGAAAATTCAATCTAGTGACACTTCTGTTAGTGTGACAACTGCGGCTGCGTTTCATGTGGATATTTGGGCCCCTAATGCCAATCTTGCTGTATAATTAAATTTCGGCAGCACAAACGGCTGTAACCTACTTAGGAATGGCCTAAGTAGCGGAATGCCAATTCGAACAAGTTAAGTATTCTATGATTCACATACGGATCCAAACATGGGACAAGGGACTGGCCGTTGGAATTTGTGATTCATTTCCAATTCATTAATTCATGCAAAACCAAAATTAACATTGGTAGGTGGATTTGAATCTTAAAGCATATCGACAATGAAAAGGAAAGAGAGAGAGAGAGAGAGACTGAGACTTGAGAGGATAATCGGATCATAAACAAGAATATGAAGACGGGCAATCTTCGTACGCAGCAATAAACCCTTTTAGGTACTCTTAAAAATATTTATCGTGTCCCTTTGCAATTTTTCAAAACAACAAATTTCATTGTAATTGCCTATATTTCCCTTTTCTTGTCAAATCGATGCGCAGCAAGCCAGAGGGTTACGATAAATTCAAGAAAAATTTGAAATAATTGGACTTTAGGTGAAATTGCATTTAGAGAATTTCAGAGAGTAAACTCGAGGATGCTCTCCCCCCCCCAACTGTCGACGGTTTATCTCAATTCTCGAACTCAGGATTGCGTCGCTCGTGGTTTAGGGTTTAAGGAGGAGTGGGGGTCGATGCAAGAAGCAGGAGCGGTCTGTATCGAACATGTCCATCTCCATGTCCCTCAAGCTCTCTTCCTTCCCACCTCCACTTTGGAGACTCCAACCTCCTCCTCCTCCTCCTCCAGTATCGGCCGCCGCCGCCGCCATCCCGCTCTCCTCAGCCCCCGCCCACTTGAGCACCCGAGGCTTCCATTGCCTGCTCCCCCGCTCTCCCCTCGGTACCCAGAACCGTCGTCCCAAGCTCCCTCCCCTGCTCTCGAGCCCCGCCGATGTGCCCTCCCCTGAAGATGAAGATGAAGGTGATGATGAAGGTGATGAAGAAGATGAAGAAGAAGATGAAGACGACTCCGCTTCCTCCGCACGCGACGCCGTGTCTCGCCTCCTCCACCTCGAATTCGGTCTCTCCTCGGACGATGCCTCGAGGGTCGCCTCCAATGCCCCCGACTACATCCGCTCGTTGATCGACGGGGTCCGGGAGCTGGACGAGCTCTCCCTCTGGGATTCTTCCTGGAAGTCTGCGCCCCTCGTCTCCGCCTCCACCGCCTCCGGTTTTCGGGAGAAGGTGGCGTTTTTGGCCAAGCAGAGAGGGGACCGAGGCAAGGTCGCTTTCCTCGAGAGCATCGGCCTCCCTCTCTCCTCTGCCCTCTTCGTCGCTCGTTCCGTCTCCTCCGACTCCCTCCCCACTCTCCTTCGCAAGGTCAGCTGGTCGAATTATTGCTTCATTCTCTTTCGCTCATTATATATCGGCTCATCCTTGAGCAATTCCTTTTGGAATGGCGCTTTTATGTCTGAATTGAGCCGTGTCATTCCAAATTGTCTCTCTGCCTCACTGAGAGCAAGCTGGGATTCCAATAACTTGGCTTGCCCTATACACTTCTGTGCTTTCATAAATAGGAAGTTACGATCAGTTTTCTCCGCAACACTAGTCCTCTAACCATTGTGCTTTAAAGCTTGACGCTACTCGCCCTCCCCATCAGGCATATGTTCTTGAATTAAGCTGCGGGACATTCTCTTGACAATAGCTTGAAGCATCGTGTTTAGAAAGGATTGGCTCATCAGTCTCCACATAGCACTCACTGACACAGAAAAAAAGAAAGAAAGTACTGCCCTGTTTAATTGTCCTTGTCTCTATCCTTTTGCGTATTGCTGCCCTGGTAATTACTTGATAGTTTACTTACGAATATGACATTTTCCTGGAAAATTATGTGTAAGTTTGTTTAGAGGCAACTCTGTTTTGCTCTAGGAGTTGGTTTTTTGGGGAACGCTCTGGAGAATATATCGATTGTCTTTGCATACTTCTCTCATATATTTTTTCATGTCACTGCGGTGTCGTGGCTTATTTTGTTTCTGGCTTATAGGTTAAAGTGTTGAAGGAAATCTTATTTTCTAGCAGTGATGTAGAAGGTTTGCTCGGGAAAAATGCTCGTCGAATGATGATGCACTTATCGATTCCTGTGGTTGAAGATGTGCAGCTAACCTTATGTTTCTTCGAAAAGGTATGGTGACTATCTTGCTTTAATTGAAAGGTGTGATAAATGTCTTTTGACTAGTGGCGGTTCGTTTATCTAGGGGCACCTTTCATGGATAATTATACTTTGCAGATTGAAGCAAGACGTGGGGGTCTAGATATGTTGGGCTACAAAGATGCCTCTTTTCTATATCTGGTTGAATCATTTCCGCGTCTTCTTTCATTGCCGATAGAATCCCATGTAAAGCCTCTGGTGCAATTTTTTGAAAGTATTGGCATTCCTCGTGGACGAGTACGGAATATCATTCTTCTCTTCCCACCGATCATCTTCTACAAGGTTAATGACATAAGCAGGAAGGTTCTGGTGTTTCAGAAGGTATTCCGATTAATATTGTTAAATTGATTTATTTGGAATAGCAGCCAATGTCATGTTAAAGAAGCAAGCATAGGTTCTTTATGTCTGTAACTCAATTTTTTCTTTCATGTTTTTCTTGCAGATTCTTGCAGATAGTCATGATGTTGGGAGAATGCTTCTGAAATATCCATGGATGCTTTCCACGAGCATCCAGGTGAACTACGAAGAGATCCTTTCATTCTTTCAGATGGAAAAGGTTTATTATCAGAACACTCATTTTTTTGTCCCTGGCCAGGCTATATCCTCATTAGAAATGGGTTTCCATTGAGCAAATTTTTTAGGCGAATGCAAATTTTGTTTGATGCTGATGGATTTGGTAGATTAATTTAGTAAGTTGTTCATTACTATGTGTTAAGAAGCATCGATCAAATCAAACTGATACTCAGGCAGAATGACTATTAAAAGAAAAAAAGGGAAAAAATACCAAAGAAGAGAGTGATAGCCTATTATTCTCAATTTACCTTTTGATCTTTAGAATGGGCCGGGGTATTCGTTTGAGAGGTTTGTAAATCTTGATATGTACATGGGTGCATCAAATATGGAACCATGTTGCTGTTTTATTACAGGTACCAGAACCAAGTAGTCACCGCGCAATTAGATGCTTGCCTCATATTATGGGGTGTTCAACTAGCAAGCTAAAGTTGATGATGGAATCATTGGGTGAACTATCTGTTCGAAATAAGAAAATGGGTAAGGTCATTGCTAAAAGTCCTCAGCTACTACTACGGAAGCCTGAAGAATTTTTCCAGGTAGCTGGTGAAGTCTTTCTTTTATTGGGTAGATGCTTGCTCTTTTTTCATCCGTGGATGTGATAGTAGCCTGACTTGTCCCACGTTAGATGCTTTCTTGATTTTGTTGCGTCTTCTAAGCACAAATGCTGTGTTTTCAAAGTTCCTTTGCCACTTACCTGTCACGTAACCACAATGCATGACTCTGTAATCTCACTATGGCTTGCTAAAATGTCCTGTAGGTGGATATGGGACAATCATTCACCTGTCAACCTTATTGACTTTATCTTAGCTGCAATTATCAGCTTCCTTTTTCACCACTTCCTTCCCTTGTCCTTTCACTGCAAAGTACAGCAAGAAAGGCTTTGCTCTATGATTTTTTTACCGACATTGCCTATATCTACTTCAGTCCCTCAAGGCTTTTTTCTCCTGGGCCTCTGGATGTTGTCCAACAAAAGTTAGTGTGCTTGGTTATCTTGAAATATAAGATTTAATTATCACTCTGTTATCCAATGTAATTGCTGGATCCTTCAATTGCTGCAAATTGGTAAGCGATGCTAATTTATAAAAGCATTGCTTTCTGCAGGTGGTTTCTTTACTTGAAAATCTTGGATTTGATAGGGAGACGGTGAGGAAGATTGTTCTTCGCTGTCCTGAAATTTTTGCTGCTAGTATAGAGAAAACTCTAAACAAAAAGCTTGAATTCCTTAAAAACATGGGCATTTCCAATCATCACCTTCCAAGGGTTATAAAGAAATATCCGGAGGTTCTCGTGTCCAATGTTAACAGCGCTTTGATCCCTCGGTAAGGAGTTTTTGCCCCTGAAAAATTTTAATTGAATTGCTCTCTTTTCTTGAGCATCCTTTTGTTGTTCGAGGAACTGCAAGCAAAAGGCATATTTTCTGTTCCGAAATAAGGAGAGTGGATAAAATTACACGACAGGATCTTAAATGTCTGAGTCAGCTGTTTATAATCACTTTTTATTGTTCAGACTGTCATCTAACAATAGTGGTGTCGAGTTATTGAGTAGGATGTTTGAGTAAGTTCTGTATAAGCTGTTTTGTAAGTGAGAGAGTTGGCTGCTGCACGAGTAATGTTATGTGGTAAAAAAAGGGACTTGGCAATGAGAATCAGAATTCCCTCTAGATTTTGTGGGCGCAGTATTTGGTGTGTAAACAAATTAAATAGCAAATGGGTTATGCTCTCTGTAATATTCTTATAAACCTAGATAAGCATACCAAACTGAACTACTAAAAAATGAAAGGAAAGACGTTGCCGGGTGATTAATTGTCTGTTTGGCTTGAACTTTGAGGCTACAAACAGGGAAAGGAGAAAAAATGAAAAAGATATAACTAGGATGACTTACCTCGATACAACTAGGATGACTTAGTATGGCAGAGGTAGAGTGGAGGAGAGCAGCCTTAAGATGAAACTGGAAAAATGAATTCTTCAAGTGCATTAAGGAAGTCTTTTGGTTAAAGTAAGGCTCATGATTCTAGAACTAGGAGGGGAGCCAAGTGATAAGGGCAACTTTCCTTGCTCGAGTTTTCTGTCTAAAAGGACAGTTTACGTTGCATGTTTGGGCTAGTTTAATGTTGTGGTGCTGTATTGCGGCCAGGATAAACTATCTGATGGAGATAGGGCTTACAAAGCGAGAGATTGCCTTTATGGTGCGGAGGTTCTCGCCATTGTTGGGTTACAGCATTGAGGAGGTGTTCATACCAAAGCTGGAATTTCTAGTGAAGACAATGGAGAAGCCTCTGAAGGAGATTGTGGACTACCCGAGGTACTTCAGCTATTCACTGGAGAAGAAGATAAAGCCTAGATATTGGGTGTTACAGGGTAGGAAAGTCGAGGGTAGCTTGAAAGATATGTTGAGCAAAAATGACGACGAATTCGCCGCCGAATTTATATATGTCGACAGGATGCTTCTTCCCCCCGCCCCTTTTCATCATTGAAATACCCGTGAAAGTCGTTGAAACATAGAAAGCCGGTGTGTTGTACATACATACGAAGACAGTGCAATCAAAAAATAAAAAAAAATAGTGAGTTGGGTTTTCCTCGGTCTTGGATAATTTAGTGCCTCTTCCATGGAACTCTGGTACTCAGGGAAGACCCAATTCTGTCGGGGCCTCGGATCTGTAAGTCCATTCGTGTGTAGCGTTGGACGATTAGATTTCAATGGATCGTGACGTGCCATTAGATCAAGATTAAAAGAATGAAATAGGCAATTGATTACGGTTATGTTTGTTTCGCGAAAAATATTTTTCAAGAAAGTATTTTTCTCATTTTTTGGCATTTCAAATGCTTAGGAAAATGTGTCAATGGAAAACTTATGTCTAAATTCAGAAAAATGATTTTTTGTAAATCATTTTCAAAATATGATCGGATATCAATGCTCAGATAAAAACTCTATACTTGGAGACGGGAACCTTAACTCTCTTTTTTGGGTCTTGGCCACTCGGACTTGAGTCCATCGAAGTTGGGCTTAGGATATCGGTGCTTGTGCCCGGGTCTATTGAGATGGGTCTTGGGACCTTGGTGCCTGTGCTTGAATCCCCGGAATTGGGGCTTGTGTCCATTGAGGCTAGGCTGAGACTTTGAGCCAGTGCTTAATTTCTCGACACTTGGGCTCGAGTCTAGATAGTGCAGGATCTTGATATTTGTGCTTGGATCTCCGACACTCAAGCCTGATCCACAAAGTTGTACCCAAGGCTCCTGCACTTGGGCTCAGGTCCCCAGTGCTTGGGCCCAAGTCATCCAAGGTCGAGCTTGGCCTTGGGACCTCACTGCTTGTGCCTAAGTCCACAGAGGTTGGGCCTTGGTCCATCAAAGCCAAAGTCATGACCTCGTTGCCTCTGCCCGGATCCCCCGTACCTGAGCCCGGGTCTATCAAGGTCGAGGCTCGAGACTCCAATGCCTATGCTCGGTTGGCTAGCTGCACGTGTGCATACTAGGGTTCAAATAGTGTATGTGTATATAGGAAAATCAATTCAAATGAACGAAAAATTTTCTAGTTCTTTTTCAGATTTAAGCCAAAAATTAAAAATATTGTCATTTTCTTGGAAAATAACTTCCTAATAAACATTTTTTAGAAATATAACATTTTCCCAAAATAAACAACCTAAGTTGGTTTTCAAGTAACTTTGTACACCGATCGGTAACTTTTATGAAAAAGATTACTAGCGCTAACATGTTGAAACTTAGCTTTGATAAAAGAAAATAAGAAGTCCCTTTCTATGAAAAGATCATTCATTCTTGATGAGTAATACTTATTGTTTCAATTTGAAAATCTATTGCATCAAAGAGTCGCTTATTTTAACCACTGATTCATCCGAACTTAATATTTCTCTATGACAAGTTAATAACCACATGAAAAGATAATCACTTATTTTTGACAGATTGAAAAGTTCCTTCTTTAATAACCCAAGGTTTTAGTGATCAACCAGTTGCTTGCTACAGCGGGACAGTCGCTTGGCTAATTACCATATACTCATCTCATTTTTGGTAAAAGAAGTTATTGAATGCGTGGAGGAGTAGCTGTAGGTATATACTTGGTTTACATATACAAATTTTCTAATTGATAAGGTTAAGTTTTTTTTTGTAAAAATTGCTCTACTAAAATTGGTTTTTCCGTTTGCAAAGTTGCTCTTGACCGTGTTACGCTAATGTGTCAAAGCTAAATAATCTATGAAAAGTTGCTTTCACATGAAGAAAGCACTAATTTTCGATAAAGCACTAATGACCATAATCTGGTAAATAAATACTTACCCTTTCCAATATGGAATAAATTGCTAGTCGCGACGACTCGGTGCAATGAAGTCTCTCCCAACAAGTGATGATACTTGTTGGATTGAAAACTTTACCAGAGCATGAAGGGATCTCGCATATAACAACATCTTTGAATCATCGTATGTTCTTTCAGTCTACGTGGAGAAATTGAATTGAAGCTGTTGTTGTTAAGTAATAATTAACATTAGTTTATCAATTCCTGAGTGGATATCAAGTTCGGGGCGAGTCTTAGTGCTGCATATCAATCAGGGATCGGCCGGACGGATGTCGATAGGATTTGCCAAAGAAAATGGAAGCGGGCGGACCCCTCCGATTTCATAAAAGCATAACGGAGACTTGCGAAAGAGACCCGCGGGGGGAGCGGGCGGGGGATGGGTTGGGGTGGTGGGCGGTGGTGTGGATGTGTTGGTGAAGAGGACTGCGACAATGACCGAGGGAAAGCAAACGACCAGATAATGAAATCGAAGTTGGTTTCACTCGAATCGAAATCCATGGATTTAAGAAGGTGAGAATCTCGTTGAAATTTGGAACCGAGGGAATCGGCAATCTTGACTGTATTTTTGTCCAACTCATGCTTGTTCCACAGATAATAAGTTGAACGAATGGTTATCGTCCTTAAATGCGATTTGAGACTCGCCACCATGAAGCCCGGGTTGCTTCTCGCTTACGCTTGTTTGGATAGAGGGAAAGGGAAAGGGAGTGAGCGGAGATAGGGGATACTGCAAATGCTGCGACTTACTTTCTTTCGAATGCGAACAAGACAGGAATAGTTGAGTGTATTCAGAATATAAGCGTTGCTTTCGATATGGATCCGAACGCTTAAGGAATTTTGATATTCTTTCTCTTGCCTTGCGTCCGTTTGGCTGCATGAACGTTTTGGTAAGCTTTGAGCACGAGCCTCGGCTCACCGAGTGTTTTGACAAAGAACAAAATCGAACCTTTATGAGCGGTAAAAAGAAGTGGATCCTCGGCAAGGCCAGAGAAGAGCGAGTACGCAACCTTATTGAAAAGTGGGTGTGCACAATGATTCGTTTCGAGACATTAAACTCAATAACCGCAAGTGCACCCCATTCAAATGCTCGAAAGGAAGACTTTAGTTTTGATCACATATCATGTGTTGAAAAGAAGTATTGATATTGGTGGTGCGTCATTAGCATAAAGCTGGATTGTTTGTGGTTTCGATAATTGGAAGGGCGCATTAAACTGAGAAGCATATGAGAAGAGTGAGAGATGCTTTTCCTTCTCTTCCACGTCCCTTTGCTTTTCCTTCTGTTTTTCTCTGTACCCAATTCCTGTACATGCATAACTCATATTTGTTTAAAGATGCTTGTGATGCAGCAGAAACATATGACGTAATAAGATGGGAGTGTCGGATGGGAACAGCCAGCTAACATCGTGTCGATATCGCCGCCATCAGCGACTTCAATCAAAGCTTAATTTTTTGTCATTTGTTTTCGATGAGCTCGATGCGGTCGACTTCAAAAACTCCGAAGTACATTCCACGCCTATCACACCCTGGACCCCATCTCATCTCACCTCACCTCACCTGTAAAACCCAAAAACATCTTCATCTTTTTTGCTTTCTTTTTGTTTCTGTTCTAGAAGTGCAAGCCAGCTTCATCTGAAAAAGATGGAAAGAGTATGCAAGCCAACACACACAGAAATAAGAAGATGGAGGAGGAAAAGGTTGTAATATTTTCTCGCATGGCTCGAGAGACGACAGGTCACGTCAACCTCACCACAGCCAAACCATGCAACATGAGATGCAATTTTTCACAACTTACGAATAGGAGCACCAATAATTCCTCGAAAAGACTAAAGCATCTTTCCAACTCCTTTCATTGTTAGGGAAAGAAACATAAATTGGACATTCTACATTTACAACTTCTGCCAAATATGAAACCAGAGAAATAAATAACCGCTACTTGCTCTGCCGTATCGATTGCTCATGACTTTTGGTCTCTATCCAAACCCCACAAAAAATGATTACAGGACTTCTGTTATAGTTCATGGCCTATTAGAAGTAAAAGATGCTTTGGCGGGACCCTCGCGAATAGAAAAAGACTGAGTAATTCTTCGGCGCAAATCAAGGAATCTCATAGATGTGGCGCACAATGGGCTGTAATCTTTTTTGGACTAGAGGTTTCTTTATGGAAATCTCAAGTCGGAGATTGAAGAAGGGGAAGGAAAAGGAGTTCTCGAACCAAAATAGTTCGAGTAGGACCTATTCAATCCCATAATTTCAGCCCCATAAATATGGAAAAGAAGAACACAGACAAAGTTGGGAGATCCAATTGAAAATGAAAATTCTAAAGACAATTATCACTCAATACCTAACACAGCATAGTTCTCATTCGACCTCACCAGTCCACCGTGAATATTGATGTCTTAGTGGTGCACTAAATCCACAATTAGCATTTGTAACAACATGGGACGATGTGTCACGCGCTTATCTCTTGATATCCAGAAAGCGACTTCATCTACTCGCCATTTCCCGGAAAGCTTCCACTTCAATGCTCGCATCAGCAAATTATAATAGTTTGGTTACTTTTCTGAATCCTTAAGTACCCTCCTCAGATTCAGTTATTATCCCACGGGATGCATTCGAGGAGATTAGATTAATGATTGTTTTGTGGTTGCGAATCCAGTGAAGTTGAGGGAAGGATGTGGAGGAGACCGATCCTCTGATTGCTGCATGATTGCTCCACAAAATTTTTAGAAATCGCAGGCCACGTCTCTGCCGGGTCAATGTCTAAATGATGAAGCGCGTTATTGCCTAATGAATTGGACTGAGGTTTAGTATTCAAACGTGGTCAAGACGCGATCCCTTGTTTTTTTTACCAACTGGAAGTGGGGTTTGCCATTGAAGTCTTCTACGGAACCACCCCCTTGTATACTCTCAACCACTAAGTTTTGCTGCAACTAGTTTTGTCTAGTGGACTTGGACTCATCTCCACCTTTGTCATGTCTTTCACATTTGTGAGGTCCCGTGGTTTCAGCGAAACTCAAACCCCAAAAGAGAGAGAGAGAGAAAACCTTCCCGACTTCCCACGAAAATTAAGAATATTGTGAAAATTAAGAATATTGTTTAAATTTCAACAAATTATATATAAAAAAACATATATTAATTTACTTGTCAATCTCTACACTTATGAAAACTCCAAACGTGTCGGATTTGAAAAATGTCAAAATAGGTAACTAGTACAATTTTGGTTAAAGTAAAAATAAAAAAGTAAAACTCTGTTGGGTCGGATTTGAAATAAACTTTTATTTTGTAGACCATCACTGAAAAACCTCTATCTTTATTAGATGCACTATTCAATTAACAAATGTATATATTCACGTACACTTTCATATCAGGTCAAGTCTAGAAGATCCACATGCTAGATTCTAAAATGGAAGTGCTGAGGAGATCATCAAGTACTTTGTTAGATGATTATTGCTCTCGTGCAAGAAACGAGCTTCTCATTTATTTCAAAGAATTAAAAAAGTCCAACGGATAAAGGAAGCCATGCAATTCTAAGAAAATTCTGACCAGAAGAGTTGGTAGTACGATCTTTTAATGATGTGATGATGGGGTGAGTCGTTGACAAGCAAAAACCATTCCAAGGGTTTTGATTACATATAGTCCCAAAGAAAAGCACCTAAGACTCTAGTGGCAACAGATAGAGAGCACCTTCATGGCTCTTTGATCAAATTGAGCCGTACAATTGTTATTTTCAGGTGTAAACCTGCAAAATATCATAAGCCTACCGAATAAACGAACAAAAGACAAATTGTGTCTGTGAGCCAAAAAAAATAAAAACCTAAAGATGCTGGTGCTGCGAGAGCAAATTCTGGAATAAACGGCAATGGTATATGTATTAACCAAACGACAAATTGAGATGAGAGAATGAGTTAGCAATATTTAGGGAAATCGGCATGCAAATCTGCAAGCAATTGTAATACGATCTTACTAAGTTTAGATGTAGTGCCAAAGTTGTACTCATCTCTATTTTGAGACTCGGGTTAGTTTCTATGCCACTTGCGGGTGGATTTCTAGTGACGTCATTGTGCCACAAATCGCTCTATATCCCTCGACTTGGCCAACTATGCAAATTGCTTCGTGAAGTGCTCCTTGATTAGTTTTCATCCTTCAGCATCTTCTTTATCGATACCATCATTATTGAGTAATCCGTGAAAACCAAGAAAATGAACACAATGAAGCATTGATGAAACTATATAATAAATGGGCGAGAAAAGATGACGATGAAGGAGGAGAATCGACTTGGAATGGGTGGAGCACATGCGAAGACTGGTGAGGGTACCGACAAAAGTCCATGCAAACGGACTTCGGCCGTATCTTTCCGAGTCTTTTATGGAATGGGGGTCATCGGATTACCCGGAAGAGTTGCTATCAACGTTCCCACGCGCATGCAGTCCCCTCCCTGCCACCACTATATAAACCCCTCCCTCCCATTCCACACATCCTAGCCATCCTCCTCAATCGTGATGACGATGACGTCCTCATATGGCAGCCTTGTTCCTTTCCTCCTCCTCACCGCATTTGTGATGGCGGCTGTGAGCGAGAGTCGGAGGAGCTTCCAAGAAATTGTGTCGCAGTCGGGTGGGGATGCTGCTACTGACGGCACTCAATGGGCTGTTCTAGTCGCTGGGTCGAACGGTTATGACAATTACAGGCACCAGGTGATCCACCACCAGAATCAAGTATCACCTACAGTTTTCTTATCATATTCTCATCGTATATCTATATAAAATATTATGGACAAATTGGCTTGCTGTACGTACTTCCATACTATATAAGTAGCACGTAGATATACAAAATATGAATGGATTGACCTGTGTGATGTGTGTCTACGCAGGCTGATGTTTGCCATGCCTACCAAATCCTTAAGGCAAATGGGCTGAAAGATGAGAACATCATTGTGTTCATGTACGACGACATCGCCGAGAATGAGGACAATCCCACCAAGGGTATCATCATCAACAAACCCAACGGCCCTGATGTCTACCATGGAGTTCCCAAGGTCTTAATTCAACACTCTTTATCTAGCTACTTTTTACATCCACTATATAGGAGGATGCATATTCGCATGATTGATTTTCGATTTTAATTAACCAATTGGATAATATTGCAGGACTACACTGGTGACGAAACCACAGCAGCCAACTTGTTTGCAGTCCTTCTCGGGAACAAGACAGCCCTCAGCGGGGGCAGTGGCAAGGTTTTAAACAGCGGCCCAAACGACCACGTCTTCTTCTATTACGCCGACCATGGGAGCACGGGACTAGTGTGCATGCCTGTGGGGGACTACATATATGCAAATGATCTGATGAACGTGCTAAAACAAATGCATGAGGCGAAGAAGTACATGAACATGGTAGTATACATAGAGGCGTGTGAGTCCGGGAGCATGCTGCAAGGGCTGCTCCCCAAGGACATGGGGATCTATGCGACCACGGCGTCCAACGCCAACGAGAGCAGCTGGGCCTACTACTGCCCTGGAGACGATGATACCTCTAAGTATGACACTTGTTTGGGGGATCTCTATAGCATTGCTTGGATGGAGGACAGGTATTACCATGTCGGCTTCTCTATTTTTTAACAGAAACTATAAGTGCACATTTGATTATAAAATTCCAAAAGCAAGAAATGACTCTTTTAGAAAAAAAAAAAAAACAAGCCAGCTAGATGGGCAAATAACAAGATAAGCATGTGTGTCTATCTCTATATGCCGAGCGGTCACGGCATCATCTTTTTCAACATTTCTTTGTCAAATGTACATGTACTCATTCTCCGTTCTCTCGGTGTTTGTCACCATTAATCCGAATATGGGCACGTGAGAACAGTGATGCCCATGATTTGGGGAAGGAAACATTGCAGGAGCAATACTTAGCAGTGAAGAAGAGGACCTATTTGTCCCATGTGATGCAATATGGGAACACAGTTCTCAGCAAGGCCTTCCTCTCTACTTACATGGGCCAAAGCTCCAAGAAAGTCTCTTCCGTTCCCTTGGACGAGCTCTCTTCTCCGAATTCCCTGGCAGTTCCCCAACGGGATGCTGATTTGGTCTTTTTCCAACGCCAGGTCTGTCTCCATCACCATTGATTATATTGCATTTATCTGTTAAGACCAGTAATTAAACAAAAGATGCGGTTCTTGTTTTTTTACTAGTATTTCTTGCTTTGTCTGTCTTGTCTCTTGTTATCGGGACACCTTTTCTATTCACCTGTTGTGGGTAATTGTAGGTGCAAAAAGCTCCAAGAGGATCTGCTGAGAGTGCGGAAGCACAGAAGAGACTGGACGAACAAATTGCTCACCGATCGCATGCTGACCTCAGCATCAACCAAATTGTCAATCACCTGTTTGGTGATTCCATTGCTGCAAGCATGTTGACTGCTGTTCGACCTGAAGACCAACCTGTTGTTGATGACTGGGACTGTCTCAAGACATTTGTGAGTCTCCATAACGTCCTCATCAATTACTTCAACCCATCCCTACATCATACATGTGTATTCACATCTAATTTTTCTCGTGAATCGTTTCTAATGTCGAATTTGTTCGTTGTGACGTATAGGTGAGGACTTACGAGCAATATTGTGGACGCCTTAGCGAGTACGGAATGCAATACACAAGAGCCATGGCGAACATGTGCAATGCTGGAGTTAACAAGGACCGTATGGAAGCAGCTTCGATTCAAGCTTGTTCCGGGAAAGCAAAGTGAAAACGATGATCAGTGTCCCAATAGTGCTTTTGTTAGCAGTTTCTGAATTATCTATGGAGTATATGTGCTGCTTCTAAGAAATTGGAATAAATTTACATTGGCAAGCTCTCTATGTATTTTGTGAATCAGTCGGCTCGTCAAAATGCTCAAAGTTTGTTGGAAAGTATGTCGGTATCTTTTCATATGGTTAATGATATGGTCAGTTCCTTTCTTTTTTTTGGCAATTCTCGCGAATCGGCTTTACAATACATGTAATTGGGTTTGCACCATATCCTTTTCAACCCCATTAACCTAAATGAGACGACTGGATGATGACCCCTTTCACGGGCATGTTTCAATTAATGAAAGGATTGACGCCAAACAAGAGAAGCACCTAAGCTAGCTGCTTCAATGAAGGGATGGCATTGCTTTCACTTGAGAAACAATAATAGGAAAATATTAATGAAAAAACCTTGCTGGATAAAGTAATAGAGTTTCAGAATAATGGATTACGGCACTGTGGATATATATGAACCTAATCCATCATCTGGAGACAAAACGACCGACAAAAAGCAACCAGCATGAAGACAAACGTTAACGTAGTCTAATGCATCACTCATATCCTCGCTTCCATCAAATTGAGCTCCTATATACTTTACAGTTTTTGAGCTTCCCAGGATGCATTTGTATGTATTCACTAGCTTATATATTGTACCTTCCAATCGTCCCAAGCCGCACAGCTAACTCTCTTCATTGAGTTGGCTTAGAGTGTTGGAATGAGCTCAGAATATTTAAGAAAATAGGCAATTGTGTCTTTGAAATATAACGTGAAACGAACTGCCATGAGTCTACGAGAATTGATCGGACTTAATAATTACATACTGTTTCCCTAGAAGTCGGGATTTGTCCCATATAGTGAAAAAAGGTTGATCTTTGGTTTTCTGTTAAAAAAGTTTCGGACAAAAATTGAATTGTGTCACGCCCCGCACCCAACGTGAGGATGAACATCCGCCCAAGGTCTAAACGGAGTGCGACGCTCCCAGGCTTGCGTCACAGAGACCCGAATACCCAAATCAGAGAAAACACGCACAAGCAGAAACGACGTATATATAACATGTATATATACACCCAGACATTTTAAAAGAAACCATGAATAGCAAGTTATAACAAATTACAATCTATTAAGCTCAAAATATACACTCTGTTACAACCCATGAACAATATCCCATTGAACGGCAAAAATGTATATCAAAAGGGCCACGAAGCAAAAAGGGACCGGTGGCCTAGGGTTATTAAACTGTCTATCGAGAAGGGCTACAGTCAGAAGGTGGCGGCCCTCACTCCTAAGGCTGGGACCTAAACTAGGACTCCTAGTCAGGGTCAAATCTAGACGTCTCAAAAGGATTCTCAAACTGCACTGGCTCTTCCTCTGAGCTCGTAACCTCAAATTCTGTCTCGGCTCAGGGTCCTGCTTTTCGCCCTCAAAAGTCATGGCCGGGGATCTGAAATGTCGATTTTACCACAACCGTGAGAAAATTCAGCAAGTAATAGACCCCTAATCCTAAACTAGGCTAATGTGCACCTCCAGAGGATAAACAAAACACATCAGACAATGAACCAGCAAGTCAAATAAATTACACCCGGCCTATAGCCCAATATGTCATCTCAATTCCTGCAGGTTAGGCATTTCTCAATAATGTGATGCACATACAATTATATCGACCTGAAGGTTCACAATTAATTAAAACGACCTGTAGGCCCGGCCCGAAGGCCAACAGTGTGATAATACGACCCGTGGGCCCGGCCCGAAGGCCAACAGTGTGATAATACGACCCGTGGGCCCGGCCCGAAGGCCAACAGTGTGATAATACGACCCGTGGGCCCGGCCCGAAGGCCAACAGTGTGATAATACGACCCGTCGACCCGGCCCGAAGGCCAACAGTGTGATAATACGAGATACGTGCATCTTTTAGCACTCGCAATTTCGACCATATTGAAACACTAATAACGATATCGCGAGAAATGAAATCCGAGCAAATTATCAATGCCAATATGCCAATCACAATTATTCGTAAATCCGACGAATTCAAATTCAGCCACTAGCCCCACAGCTATGGCCTCAACAATTTAATCCAGCCACGCCCCAATTAGACATTGGGTCATCCAATTTCAACAACCACGCCTTAACCCAATTAATCCATTTCTCAAGCACGATAATGCATTCCCGGTTTCTGGATGAACAGCACCATAACAATCCCTAATTAGGCCTTAAATCACTCTTAAGTTATTCTATTAGGCTCTAATAATGCCCCGAAAGCAGCTAGTACCCATTAACTTATACTTTAGTCGCAATCAATGCCAATTAACCCTTAATTAACCCACTAAAATGCAAACTAATCTAATTCGGGTTTAGGGATTTAATACTCGCCTAAATTTGACTCGAGGCGACGGGAGCGGGCGGCCGATTACCGACTCGCGGTGAGAATCGACGGCGGTGCTCCGGGAGCAAGCCGGCGGTCACACGGCACCGATGGGCCCACGTCTCCCTCTGCCCAAAACCGAGGGGCTGTTGCGGAGGTGGCCGGAGAGGGGAACGGTGAGGGTGACGATCGACGACGGCGACGGCGCGGCACCGGCTTGGCCGGCCGGCCGAGCTTTCTGGCCGGTCGGCTAGGGAGGCGACTGAAGCAGCAGCGGCGCGGCGGCGACGGTGGCGACGTGCGGCGGCGCGGCTGGACGGCGACCGGCGGGCGGTGGAACAAGCTGGAAACGAGAGAGAGAGAGAGAGTGAGAGAAAGAGAGAGAGAGAGAGAGTGAGTGAGAGAGACGGGGAGGCTGAGGGGGGAGTGGCAGACCGGCGGCGAGGCAGCACGGCGCGGCGGCGAGGCGACGCGGCGCGGTGGCGAGGCGACGTGGCGTGGGTTCGTCGGGCCGAACCGGGAGGAGGCCGGGGGAGGAAGAGACAAGGGGAAAAGGGAGGCGGCTGCAGACGGCGGCGGGGACGTCGACGGGGCGGAGGCGGCGGCCGGGCGACGCACCGGCGGACTGGGCCGGCTCCGGCCCGACCAGCAGCGGGGCGAGCTCGCTGCTGCTGCTTGTGTCTCGCGGGGGAGGCCGGCGAAGGGCGGTCGGGGCAGCCGGCGGAGGCGCGACGGCGACGGGGCTCGCCGGTGACGGCGTCGAGGCGGCGCGGCGCAGCGGCGACTCGAGCAGCGTCGGGGCGGAGCAGCACCAGGCGCGGGGGTAGTCGATCCAAAGAAGAAGGAAGGAAGAGGGAGGAGAGTGAGAAGAAGAGAAAAGAAAGAAAGAGAAGGGAAGGGAGGAGAGAGAAGAAGAAGGACAGGCGCAGTCTGCATGGGGGCGTGGGTGGAGTGGACGTGCGCATGGGGAAGGCGCATGTGGCAGCGGGGAAGGGGGAAAGAGAAAAAGAGAGGGAGAGAGAACGCGAAGAGAGAGAAGGAGAGAGAGAGATGACGTGCGCGGGAAAAGGGGGGGGAGTCTGCCGAGGAAGAAAAGAGAGAAAAAGAGGGGAAAAAGTTTAAAATTTAAACTTTATACGCGAACCAACGGACACGGTCCGAAATAAAAATCGTCCTAACTGTCCTGATTTAAATTCGGAAAAAGCCTAATAACGCACAATAAATCCCAACAATAACTTAAGGCATATGGCTGAGACAAAATAACTCAGACCACACTACGAGAGGGGTCTACCAGTCCAAATTCGTACCCGGTTCAAAAATCCACTTTCTCACTATTCCCAATAATGTCGACGTTGGCCACAATAATATCGACACCGTCCAATTTATTTCTTTCTGAAACTCCCAAAAATCGACTGCCAAGTTCGGGGTCTAAATAACGACGAAATTCGATCGAGTGCGATTCTAGCGAAATCTCTAATTTAAAATAATAACCGAGAGTGGTCAGTTCTCGGGCGAGATTTTTACTACAAGCACACTGACAAATCACGCATTCCATAAATCCCAAAAATTGGCCGAAATTCGGGCTGTTACAATTTTTCCCCCCTTACAAAAATTTCGTCCTCAAAATTTACAATCTAACCAACTACTCAAACAAGTGGGGGTATTGGTGTCGCATCATTTCCACGCTTTCCCAGGTTGCGCCCTCTGTCCCGTGGTGCTCCCAGACTACCTTGACCATCGGGATTGTCTTATTCCGCAGTACTCGATCTTTCCTATCTTCAACTCTGACCGGTCTCTCCACGTACGACACCCTGTCGTCCACGTCAATTTCTTCATATCTTAACACGTGGGTCGAGTCTGGTTCATACTTCCTTAGCATCGACACGTGAAAAACGTTGTGCACTTGGGATAAGTTAGGTGGCAGAGCAAGTCTATATGCCATATCGCCAATCTTCTCTAGAATCTCGAATGGTCCGACAAACCTTGGGCTCAGCTTTCCTTTCTTGCCAAATCGGGATAATCCTTTCATAGGTGACACCTTTAGAAAGACATGGTCTCCAACTTGGAATTCCAAGGGTCGTCGTCTCCGATCGGCATAGCTTTTTTGTCGACTTTGTGCTGTCCTTAGCTTTTCTCGGATAACCTCGACAGCTTCCACTGTTTGCTGTACCAACTCTGGGCCCGTAATGCTTCGTTCACCTACTTCATCCTAGCACACTGGAGTCCTACATGCTCTGCCATATAGAGCCTCAAATGGGGCCATCTGAATACTCTGCTGATAACTGTTATTATACGCAAACTCCACCAAATGCAGCTCTTCTTCCCATTTTCCTTGAAAATCCAGTACACAAGCCCTCAACATATCTTCGAGGGTCTGTATCGTTCTTTCTGATTGACCGTCAGTCTGCGGATGGTAAGCGGTACTGAGCTGCACCTTTGTTCCCAAAGCCGACTGCAGACTTTTCCAGAAATTCGCCGTAAATCTCGGGTCACGATCCGACGTAATTGACACCGGCACTCCATGCAATCTGACAATTTGCCTCACATACAGTTCTACGTACCTTTCTAGCTCAAAATCCTTTCGTACTGCTAAGAAATGTGCCGACTTCGTAAGTCGGTCTACGATTACCCAAATGGAGTCATGCCCTCTCTGGCTTCTTGGTAATCCAGTCACGAAGTCCATGGTGATGTGTTCCCATTTCCAATCGGGAATCTCCAAAGGTCGCAGCAGTCCTCCAGGTTTACAGTGTTGCGCCTTCACCTACTGACACGTCAAACACTTAGCCACATACCTGGCCACATCTGCCTTCATTCCGTTCCACCAGTAATGTTGCCGTAGATTCTGGTACATCTTCGTACTATCAGGGTGTATGCTGTAATTGCTGCGATGAGCTTCTCTTAGTATCTCTTCCTTAAGCTCAGTGTCATCGGGTACACACCATCGTCCTCTAAATTTTAGAATTCCACCCTCTAACACTTGGAAATCTGGCTTCCTTGTAGTGACATCCATTTCCACAATTTTCTGAATATCCTGATCTGTGGACTGCAGCGCCTTAATCTTGGTTTGAATCTCCGGCTCAATTCTCAAAGTAGCCAGCAAATTCGACACATGGCCCAATTCAAATTTAAATTCTGAGTCTCGAAGCCTTTCTAACAACGTCCACTCCTTGATCATCATGTGCGCCATAGTCGATTTGCGACTTAGCGCATCAGCCACTCGATTCGCCTTTCCGGGGTAGTACATGATGTTGCAGTCATAATCTTTCAAAAGTTCCATCCACCTACGCTGTCTCATGTTCAGCTCTTTCTGCGAAAACAGGTACTTGAGACTCTGGTGATCCGTATAAATCTGGAACTTTTCTCCACATAAATAATGCTTCCAGATTTTGAGTGCAAAAACAATGGCAGCCAACTCTAGGTCATGCGTCGGATAGTTCGATTCATGTGGCCTCAACTGACGTGACGCATACGCAACTACTTTTCCCTGCTGCATTAACACGCAACCAAGTCCTCTAAGCGAAGCATCGCTGTATACCTCGAATCCACCAGGTCCAGATGGGATAGTTAGGACTGGAGCTGTCGTCAGTCTGTGCTTAAGTTCCTGAAAGCTTCGCTCGCACTTATCATCCCATTCAAACTTAGTTTCCTTTTTCAACAACCTTGTTAGTGGCATGGCTATCGACGAGAATCCTTCTACAAATCGTCGATAGTAACCAGCTAATCCCAAGAAACTCCTAATCTCCGTCACCGATGTCGGTCTGGGCCACTTAAGCACTGCTTCGATCTTAATCGGGTCCACTGTTATTCCTTCTCCCGATACTATATGTCCAAGGAATGCTACCTTACTAAGCTAGAATTCGCACTTACTGAATTTCGCATAAAGTGCGTGCTCCCTCAATGTCCGTAGTACCTCAGTCAAATGCATTTCATGCTCTACCGGACTCTTCGAGTATACCAGAATAACGTCGATGAACACAATCACGAACTGGTCCAGAAATTCCTTAAAAACTCTGTTCATTAGATCCATGAAAGCGGCGGGGGCATTTGTCAAACCGAAGGGCATAACTGTAAACTCGTAATGTCCGTACCTTGTCCTAAATGCAGTCTTGGGTATATCCTCCTTTCGGATTCTTAACTGATGATACCCAGTCCGCAGATCAATCTTAGAGAATACTGACGCTCCTTGTAACTGATCAAACAGGTCGTCGATCCTTGGCAATGGATACTTGTTCTTTATGGTCACCTGATTCAACTGCCGATAGTCTATACATAATCTCAATGTCCCGTCCTTTTTCTTCACGAACAGGACCGGCGCTCCCCATGGAGACGCACTAGGGCGTATGAACCCTTTGTCTAACAATTCCTGCATCTGGACTTTCAGTTCCTTCAATTCCGATAGAGACATCCGATACGGGGTCTTAGAAATTAGCTCAGTACCTGGGGCTAATTCTACTACAAATTCCACTTCCCGTTAGTGGTGGTCGAATTCACCAAAAACAATTTCTACTCTCTAAATCACAAATAAATTGTACTTAGGGTGAGCAGAGTCGAATCCACAGAGACTGACAAATTGTTAATTCTTTGAAAACCAAGTAAACAATAAAAGCGAAACTAAAAAGGGGGGTTTATGTAGAATAGACTTAAATAAAATAAGCAAACAGAAATTAATAAAAATCAGATTATGGAACATCTAGCAAAGGTAATCTCATTCAAGTTCGGAAGTCGATCATTGAATCAAATGAATAATCTCAAACACTGCACTAGACTGATTATGGTTGTTGAAACGCTTCTAACAGCCTAATCTTTCCTTAATATTAGATTAATCGGACACGCGCCTGTGATCAATCCCTTATTAACGAATAACCCCGACACGCGCCTAGGATTCAATTCGCTAATAGCATGAAAAGTGAGAAAAACCCAACCCTAGCCAATAAATCACACGCGGAACTTATTCAAGCTAGATCATATATTCTCATAATACAACTTGAAAATCTGGTTTTAATCAAGTTATATTATTTGCCATTATTATTAAAGTACCTAAACAATTACGGGTTTGGGTATTTCAATTGGCAAACTATCACCCTGTCAATTGCACAACAAGCTCTTATTGTAACAACCAACAAAGTAATGGTAAACAATAAAACAGAGAATATATAAATATTGCAGAAATTAAGAAGAATGATTAAGTTTAGATCTCACAACTTGAATGAACTTGAACTTAGATAATCCTTTGCTAGATTAAAAAGAAGTTAGCCACACATGGCTACAAAATGCGCAAAAGAGAAAATAATATGTTTCTGAATTTTCTGAAGTCCAGTCTGTCTTTCCCTCTTGCGATCAACCTCTTAAATAAAAAAGAGAAAGTCTAGAAAAAGAAATTCTATCCAACATGAAAAGAGAAAATAAAACGCAAAAACTTCTCTCTAATGTCCCTAATTAAGAGTTCTATTTAAGTACAAAAATCCTCCTCAATCAAATCTGGAAAATATGGAAAGTAATGGCCAAATCTCGTCCCCAAATTCTGTGCCAGCTTTACATCTACGCGATCTTAAGCCGTGAGAACGGATCTCTGGAAAATTGATCTTTTATATGCAGAATCCCAACCAATATCTCAAAAACGTCCAAAATCTTCACGATTGCATCATTCACCATCACCTAATCACAATGCATAAAAACAAATAAATTCCACTTTATTTATTCGAATATTTTCCCAAAATACCACCAAATATAATCAAAATATAAGTCAAATATACGCATCATCACCCGTTCTGGCGGTAAGCCTGGCAATTCTTGAGGGAATACCTCGGGGAAATTACACACTACAGGGATTTCCTCTAGCTTAGGTTCCACTAAAGTCGGATCCTTCACATTAACCAAGTAGCCCTCACAACCTTCTTTGAGCATCTCAATTGCTTCTATTGAGGAGATCCAAGGGATCGAGGTTCCTCCTCGGTTTCCCTGAAATTCAAACCTAGGATGTCCCATCGGATTGAATTGGATCGTCTTACTGCCACAATCCATAACGGCTTTCTGTTTCGTCAGCCAATCCATACCGATGATCACATCGAAATCATGCATGGCTAACACAGCTAAATCAATCCTCTCCTCTACATTTCCAATTAAAATTTTATAATCCATGCACCCCAATGATACTAACATCCTATCATGCAGTGGGGTCGTCACACATAACATGCTTTCTAGCAATACCGGCTCCAAACCAACCAATCTAACAAATTGTTCGGAAATAAACGAATGGGTTGCCCCGGGATCAAATAACGCGTAGGCAGCATGATCACAGAGAGAAATGGTACCTGTGACCACGCCTGGCGCGTCCTCAGCATCCTTGCGCGCTATTGCGTACACTCGTCCTTGTGCCGGTGGTCTGCCCAGGATAGTCAGTGGGGGATTTCCTGCTTGATTTCCCACTCTAGGCTGCTGTTGCTGTCCGGGGAGTTCCGAAAATCGTTGCTGGGGGCAATTCTTTATCTGGTGTCCCAAACTCCCGCAACGGAAGCAAGCTCCAAATCTCATTGGCGTCTGGTTAGGTTTCCCGATATTCCTTCTCGGAGGTGGAACAAACCGTCTATTGTCGGTCATCAGTTTCTTTCCAAAGCGACGATTGTCCCTGTTCTGATTAAACCTTGAACCCGATGCTGCTGCCCTTTCCATTTGATCTCTCTCCATGATTTGAGCTCGCTCATATAATTCCCTGTAATCCCTGATATTCAGCAAAAGCATCTGGGTGCGAAGATCCGGTCTCAGTCCATCTCGGAATCTTCGAGCCCTATCCAGTGGATTCTCAACCATCCTTGGGGCAAACCTAGACAGCCTTGCAAATTCTGCCTCGTACTGAACTACTGTCATTGGCCCCTAACGAAGTCTCATGAACTCCGCCATTTTCTTCTCCTGGGCGCTCTATGAGAAATATTGACCATAAAAATGCTCGATGAATATCGCCCAAGTCGGTTCCATATTTTCTGGGAACACTCTATCCTTAACTGCTTTCCACCAGTCGTGGGCATTATCTTGCAGCTGGTAAGTCGCCAATGAAATCCTTTCTGTCTCAGTACATCCCAACAAGTCGAATGTTTTCTCTAACTCCCCCACCCAACGTGGGGCGATTTCTGGGTCACCCCTGCCCGTGAACTTGGGCGGTTTCAGCTTCAGGAACTGCTCTACCAACTGGTGCATTGGTCTAGCTGCTACCATCGGTTGAGCTTGAGCTGGCTAGGCTTGGGCTCGATTTCCGACGATGGCAGCGGCTGCTGCAGCCTCAGCAATGACCGTTGCTCTCTCTTGGGCCTGCCTGCCCATAACATTCCCTATTTCTCTTAGGGTTTCGATCACTTGCTCCATTCTGGGGTCTACTGCAGCTCCCACATTAACGGTAGGGTTTTCCACCGCTCTCGCACCCATCCCGAGGTCTTCTACGGCTCTAACTCGAGCACGACCTCCACCTCTGGTTCCTCTTCTTATGCCCCTCCTCGGGGCTCTACCCATACTTCCTCCTTCGCTGTCCATTCTTTAAGCCCAAGTGCTCAACTACCTGTTATAATTCCGTCCAGGAATTAGAGACCTGAACCAACTAACCGGTCTAAGTCCTAGGCAGGTATCAACACAAAAGCAATTAAGCACTCAGCATGTAACTAGCACAACGGCACAGAATTTCACCCATGGACTTGCACACTTACCTTGGGTCCTGCCGCACCTGCACATTACTGGTTCAAATAATCACTACAACATTCAAACACAATAATCTGGAGGTACACTTAGCACACTAGGTCACCCTATAGCTACCCATGGTCACTCCTCCTTATCACTCCAGGGTTCGGCTAGATTGGACCGAGCTGTCCTTGCTCTGATACCAATCCAAGAGGGGATGTCACGCCCCGCACCCAACGTGAGGATGAACATCCGCCCAAGGTCTAAAAGGAGTGCGACGCTCCCAGGCTTGCGTCACAGAGACCCGAATACCCAAATCAGAGAAAACAGGCACAAGCAGAAACGACGTACATATAACATGTATATATACACCCAGACATTTTAAAAGAAACCATGAATAGCAAGCTATAACAAATTACAATCTATTAAGCTCAAAATATACACTCTGTTACAATTCATGAACAATATCCCATTGATCGGCAAAAATGTATATTAAAAGGGCCACGAAGCAAAAAGGGACCGGTGGCCTAGGGATATTAAACTGTCTATTGAGAAGGGCTACAGTCAGAAGGTGGCGGCCCTCACTCCTAAGGCTGGGACCTAAACTAGGGCTCCCAGTCAGGGTCAAATCTAGACGTCTCAAAAGGATTCTCAAACTGCACTGGCTCTTCCTCTGAACTCGTAACCTCAAACTCTGTCTCGGCTCAGGGTCCTGCTTTTCGCCCTCAAAAGTCATGGCCGGGGATCTGAAATGTCGGTTTTACCACAACCGTGAGAAAACTCAGCAAGTAATAGACCCCTAATCCTAAACTAGGCTAATATGCACCTCCAGAGGGTAAACAAAACACATCAGACAATGAACCAGCAAGTCAAATAAATTACACCCGGCCTATAGCCCAATATGTCATCTCAATTCCTGCAGGTTAGGCATTTCTCAATAATGCGATGCACATACAATTATATCGACCTGAAGGTCCACAATTAATTAAAACGACCCGTAGGCCCGGCCCGAAGGCCAACAGTGTGATAATACGACCCGTGGGCCCGGCCCGAAGGCCAACAGTGTGATAATACGACCCGTGGGCCCGGCCCGAAGGCCAACAGTGTGATAATACGACCCATGGGCTCGGCCCGAAGGCCAACAGTGTGATAATACGACCCGTCGGCCCGGCCCGAAGGCCAATAGTGTGATAATACGAGATACGTGCATCTTTTAGCACTCGCAATTTTGACCATATTGAAACACTAATAACGATATCGCGAGAAATGAAATCCGAGCAAATTATCAATGCCAATATGCCAATCACAATTATTCGTAAATCCGACGAATTCAAATTCAGCCACTAGCCCCACAGCTATGGCCTCAACAATTTAATCCAGCCACGCCCCAATTAGACATTGGGTCATCCAATTTCAACAACCACGCCTTAACCCAATTAATCCATTTCTCAAGCACGATAATGCATTCCCGGTTTCTGGATGAACAGCACCATAACAATCCCTAATTAGGCCTTAAATCACTCTTAAGTTATTCTATTAGGCTCTAATAATGCCCCGAAAGCAGCTAGTACCCATTAACTTATACTTTAGTCGCAATCAATGCCAATTAACCCTTAATTAACCCACTAAAATGCAAACTAATCTAATTCGGGTTTAGGGATTTAATACTCGCCTAAATTTGACTCGAGGCGACGGGAGCGAGCGGCCGATTACCGACTCGTGGTGAGAATCGGCGGCGGCGCTCCGGGAGCAAGCCGGCGGTCACACGGCACCGATGGGCCCACGTCTCCCTCGGCCCAAAACCGAGGGGCTGTTGCGGAGGTGGCCGGAGAGGGGAACGGCGAGGGTGACGATCGGCGACGGCGACGGCGCGGCACCGGCTTGGCCGGCCGGCTGAGCTTGCTGGCCGGTCGGCTAGGGCGGCGACCGGAGCAGCAGTGGCGCGGCGGCGACGGCGGCGCGGCGGCGACGTGCGGCGGCGCGGCTAGACGGCGACCGGCGTGCGGCGGCGCGGCTGGACGGCGACCGGCGGGCGGTGGAACGAGCTGGAAACGAGAGAGAGAGAGAGAGAGTGAGAGAAAGAGAGAGAGAGAGAGAGTGAGAGAGACGGGGAGGCTGAGGGGGAGTGGCAGACCGGCGGCGAGGCAGCACGGCGCGGCGGCGAGGCGACGCGGCGCGGTGGCGAGGCGACGTGGCGTGGGTTCGTCGGGCCGAACCGGGAGGAGGCCGGGGGAGGAAGAGACAAGGGGAAAAGGGAGGCGGCTGCAGACGGCGGCGGGGACGTCGACGGGGCGGAGGCGGCGGCCGGGCGACGCACCGGCGGACTGGGCCGGCTCCGGCCCGACCAGCAGCGGGGCGAGCTCGCTGCTGCTGCTTGTGTCTCGCGGGGGAGGCCGGCGAAGGGCGGTCGGGGCAGCCGGCGGAGGCGCGACGGCGACGGGGCTCGCCGATGACGGCGTCGAGGCGGCGCGTCGCGGCGGCGACTCGAGCAGCGTCGGGGCGGAGCAGCACCAAGCGCGGGGGTAGTCGATCCAAAGAAGAAGGAAGGAAGAGGGAGGAGAGAGAGAAGAAGAGAAAAGAAAGAAAGAGAAGGGAAGGGAGGAGAGAGAAGAAGAAGGACAGGCGCAGTCTACATGGGGGCGTGGGTGGAGTGGACGTGCGCATGTGGCAGCGGGGAAGGGGGAAAGAGAAAAAGAGAGGGAGAGAGAACGCGAAGAGAGAGAAGGAGAGAGAGAGATGACGTGCGCGGGAAAAGGGGGGGAGTCTGCCGAGGAAGAGGAGAGAGAAGAAGAGGGGAAAAAGTTTGAAATTTAAACTTTATGCGTGAACCAACAGACACGGTCCGAAATAAAAATCGCCCTAACTGTCCTGATTTAAATTCGGAAAAAGCCTAATAACGCACGATAAATCCCAACAATAACCCAGGGCATATGTCTGAGACAAAATAACTCAGACCACACTACGAGAGGGGTCTACCAGTCCAAATTCGTACCCGGTTCAAAAATCCACTTTCTCACTATTCCCAATAATGTCGACGTTGGCCACAATAATATCGACACCGTCCAATTTATTTCTTTATGAAACTCCCAAAAATCGACTGCCAAGTTCGGGGTCTAAATAACAACCAAATTCGATCGAGTGCGATTCTAGCGAAATCTCTAATTTAAAATAATAACCGAGAGTGATCAGTTCTCGGGCGAGATTTTTACTATAAGCACACTGACAAATCACGCGTTCCATAAATCTCAAAAATTGGCCGAAATTCGGGCTGTTACAAATTGCGTATCAAGGATGAAGAACAATGAATTTGAAAGAAAGGAACTGCAAATACTGAAGAATTATAATAATAAATTGAAAATGCATACAGAATTTGTTCTTGATGTCGTGGTGTCCTTTACAATCACTACACACCAGCTTTTGTAATAAACTGAACGTAACAGCTTACAAGCAGTCAATACTCTCTACATGCGGTGACAAGCGGTTACTAATGCAATTCCACAATTCTAGGCCCCACGATCGCACGTCAACCATATCCGTAAGCGGTCACATTTGTTCAGTGCTTCTAGAGTGTGCGAGTCAATTCTACTAAAAGAGAAAGAAGAGGGCGCAAGCCAGAACGCTGAAGTAAGAACGTGTAGGAGGAAAAGGTTGTACTGGCCACCTTCGAGAAATGACAGGTCAAGTCAACCCCACAGAGCCAAACCAGACAACACGAAATGCAATCTCTCAGGACTATTCAATCAATCACACGGTCTGAGCATCTAGAGTATGAACAAGAAAAAGCACAGAGAGAGTCGAGGGTTCCAACTGAATATGAAAATTCAAGCCGTTATCTTTGAATATGCAATATAGCATGCTTCTCATTGTACCCCACCAGTCCATCATGGTGTTCTCACACAGTATCTCTTAATACTGAGAAAGCAACTTCCTCTACTCGCTGTTTCCCGGAAAGCTTCCGGCCATATGAATACTGGTTGCTTTTTCTCAATCCTTAATTACTCTCATCGGATTAATTTATTCTCTCACGAGATGCTTTCAAGGAGATTAGAAAGGTTGATTCTTTCTGGTTGCCAATCCAGTTGTGGTGTTCTAATGTTGAGGGAAGGATGTCAAGGAGACCACCCTCTCAAGCTGCATGATGCTCCCACATAGTAAAATTGCATGCCATGTCTTTGCAAGTGTTGCGACCATCCACGAGGTGAACCATCAAAAGAAAGCTATTGGGTTACTAAGCTGATACGAACTTATACTCATCATAGAGATAATGCCATCGCCTAACGCGATCTCTTCAAAGCCCATACCAATTGTAACTTAAAATAATATATAACATCGGTTGTTTATTTATTCAACAACACCAGTTTGAGCGGAATTTTCATTTCCTTGATTCTGTTTATTCAGGTAGTTTTGATTGTTTTGCCGATTTACATCCCCTTGATTTTACTGATTGAGATTATTTTCTCTTTGTTGCTTTACCTACAGTTTCAGACAATTTATCTTATTATGCCCTTTAGACTTACAGTAGTTCCAAGTCAGATCTTTAAGCTTGGATTTTGATCTTTTCCTGCTACCATTGCTTCTCTCAACAGACTTTTCTCTAGCAACTAAACTAGTCCCATGATCATTATTGCCTTCAAAAGTCAATTCTGTATCTAGTATTTGATTATTTAGAAGACTAGTTTTGACATCTTCAAGACCGATAGTTTATCTACTAACAATCATGGTCTTTCTAAAATTTTTAGAAAAGGGAGGTAGTGAAACTAACAATAAAAGAGCTTGATCCTCATTTTCAATCTTAATATCAATACTTCTTAATTCAAAGATAATAGCATTGAAATTAGAAATATGAAACTTGAGAGGAGCACCTTCAACCATACAAAGAGTGAAGAGTCGTTGTTTGAGCCTCAATTGATTGGTGAGGGATTTTGTCAAAACTTACTTTCTAATTTCGTCCATAAACTTGAAGCTGTTTTCTGATCTAGTACCTCCTGCGAAACTTCATTCGTGAGACACAATTGAATAGTAAACAGAACTTTTTCATTCAATACTTCCCAAGTTTCATCTGACGTACCAATTGGTTTCTTCCCTTTCCCAAACAAAGTTTTCTTCAAACCATGCTATGTAAGAATAGCCAATATACGAACCTGCCATAGGTTGAAACAGCCGCTCCCAGCAAACTTCTCAATATCAAATTTTGTTGCTGAACTTGAAGCCATAACCAGAAGATCGAAAAACCCTAATGCTGTGATACCAATTATTTTTTTTTTCTTCAATAACACTTGCTTGAGCGGGATTTTCGTTTCCTTGATTTTGTTTGTTATGGTCGATTTGATTGTTCTGCCGATTTACATTTCCTTGATTTTGTCGATTGAGATTATTTTCTCTTTATTGGTTTGCCTTCAATTTTAGACAATTTATCTTATTATGCCCTTTAGATTTATGGTCATTGCAGTCAGATTCCTATGTTTCGATTTTGATATGCTACTGCTACCATTGCTTAGCTCAACAGACCTTCATCTAGCAACTAAACCAGCCCCATGATCAATACTACCTTCAAAAGTCAATTTTGTATCTAATTTTTGCTTATTTAGAAGATAAGTCTTGACATATTCAAAATTGATAGTTTCTCTATTACCAATTTGTTGGAAGTGCACAGTAGAAGCCCGATACATTTCAAGCAATATCTCGTCTAATTTGTCCACAACTTCCACCTTAAAAGCGATCTCGACCTCGACCACGATCTTAATTAGTCCCTCAAGTTTGCACAGGATCTCTACTTTGGTCCTCCTCATATCAAATGGTCAAACTAGTTTGGAGTATTTCCTCCACCGACTCATGCTTGTTTCTTCTAAATCTTTTTTCATGGACTTGCAATGAAACCAGAAACTCATTGATCGTCATGCCATCCAAATCTTTGGACTCTTCAATTGCAACACCAATGTGATTGTACTTCTTGTCTAAGGACCAAAGAATCTTCTCAACAACTCAAACATCTGGAACATCGTCACCATTTCTTTTCATTTGGTTGACAATTGCCAAAATTCTTCTAAAATAATCAACAATTGATTCAAATTCTTTCTTATGGATTCCCTTGAATTCACCTCTTAAAGTTTGAAGGCGAATCTTAACTTTCTATTCTCCTTGGTGTGTGTCGTAAAGGATCTTCCATGCCTCCATAGATGTAGTCGTGTTCTAAACCTTCTCGATCAGAGAATCATCTAAAGCTTGACAATGCATATTGATCTTTTGCTCGAACTTTCTCCAAGATAGTCTTTTGATTTTGACTCAAGGTGGCTTCATCCTCTGGTTTATCATAGCCTGTGTTGACAAGCTCCCATACCATAGGCATCGAGTATGGCTTTCATTCTAACAACCCAATTACCATAATTTTCTTTTATAAGATGAATGTGTTGAAGAGGAAGTTGATTGTTTGCATAAGTGAGCGCCATACACAATATTTGGCACTTTTAGTGTCCTTCTCCCCTCATAAATATATCTAGTATTCCAAGAAAATAGATTCTTAGGAATTTACAAAACATTAAACAATACATGAAAACACGAACAGTCAAGATGCATTTATGTAGGACATTTATGAATTTGGTTTGATTACCAACAGATTGGTGGTGCTCTTGGATGTGGATGAGCAATTGAAGTGAGATGACTCAATGTGCGTGGATGATAGACGTTGAAAAAAAGAGAACAAGTGAATTTGTATGTGCTCGTCTCGGATGGCGAACGCCAGAAGAAGGGATCATTGGTGATCGTGCTCTTGGTGGATGATCTATGTTGAAGAGAAGAAAACCCAGTGCTCGTCTAAGTCCGATATCGTGTTTATATATCCCTAGGTTCAGGGCTTTCTTGCAAGAATAACAAATCCCTCACTTTCCTAATTTAGACCAAGAGAATATGTGAATCCATTCACTAAAATATTCACTTATTTATTCCCAAATAATTGAAAGTTTCAAAGATAATAGCCTTAGTTGATCAAAGAATGCAATCTTTCCAAGTTTAAAACCTCATATGCAAGGTACACGTAATTTTCGGCCACTATAAGTCTTCAATGAGCTCCGTCGAATTTTATGCTCATGTAGGCTTAATCTTAAAAATTCAATTTAAGGCCTCCGTATTTAAACCCATTCAACACTTTTATAACCAGACTAACCGGAATGCAATTTATATGGGCCCATTATTTTCAAATGAGAATGTTCGTAATATCGATAATGCAAATACAAATTATATTAACGATTTTTTTTAGGGTTCAGGGCCGACTCCTAATTTTCTAATGCCATAATTAATTAATTATGACAGCCAAAATTTAGGTGTTGACGGCAAAGTCAGTGTCTAATTAATGAAACTGGTTATTGCCTAATGAATTGCACTAATGTTTAATTTTCGAACGTGATCAAGGGGTAATACCTTCTTTTTGACCAACTGGAAGTGGGGTTTGCCAAGTGTCATCTGGAACCACACCTTTGTATACTCTCAACCACTAATTTTTGCTGCAACTAATTTTGTCTAGTGGACTTGACTCATCTCATTCTCATCTCCAACTTTGTCATGTCTTGCACATTTGTGAGGTCCGTTTGTTTCAGCTAAATTCAAAGCTTAAAAAATATTTTGTTTTTTTACAGGAAAATTAAGAATATTATTTAAATTATAAAAAATATAAAAATATATATATTCATTTATGTCAATCTCTATATGTTATGAAAACTTCAAACATGTGTTGATACCGAAATTTTGACTATTCCACCAAATTTTCATTGCAAAAATTAACATCGCATAATTTCAAATCGTGTTTGGGTATTTGGGTATTTGGTCATTTTAAAGCATGTCCGCATCCAATAAATTTCAACTGACCTAGCCTCATCGTGCTTGAATTTGAGAAGCCAGGGTAATACATTCGGTGGCACTAGCAAATATCTTCAGAATATGCTCGACTATGAATCTCGCCCATGATCTGAGAACAGGGTTGTGCGCATGAGAGATGCGGAAGGAAATCAAGGAGACCAATCAATCCAGCAAATTTCGGCCAGGCAAGAGGAGAGATAGGCGGAATGTTTTCAAGTGCAGCGAGTGAGAGAAATAAAGAAAGAAAAATACAAGGAGGAAGTCGGATGACTCATTGCAATTGTGTGAAGGAAATAAAGATTTGCTCCATCATCTGGAATAAAAGACCGCCGCCAGCTGAATTAAATCTGAAAGGAAACAAGAGAAGATTAAGGTCAGCCATTCTTGCCTTGACAAGGATTGCAAATCTCGGAATTTGATGAGGCAAAATTTCTGGGCATATATAGTTAGATACATGTGCACGGATACGAAAGGCAAAGAGTGGGACACCAAGAGGGGGGGGACCCCTTTCCGGTGTGCTCAGCGAGTTCCTGTAGCGCGCGGCCTCGAGTTCTTGTCCTTTGCCACCGCTGTATTCTCTGTAGCTCCCTGAATTAATCCCGGAATTTTTCCAGGTAATCCCACCGATGCCGCTGTTCCAACGACTTCCTGCGGCGGTCCAACTTTCCCTGCAAACCCACAACAGTTACCAGTGACCAGACGAGCCCCCAGCAGTCCCGCAAACCTACCTGTCGAGTTTCTTGTATTTCTCGGTGTTCTTGCAGGTTTTTCCGGCGAAAACTTTACTGAGCTAGCAGCCTGACGAGTCCACCAACCTGTAGTGGTCCCAGTTCAGTCGCTGTTCGTCCATCGCTTAGCATTGCTCTAACTTCGCTAATCCTAGGAACCGTTGCTGTTCACCCGTATATGTTCAGGCGCCACCAGTAGCCTTCGCATTGCTTGTGGTTTTCTTTGTTGGCCTCGACTAGTTTTGTGCAGGTACGTGGAGTTTTGTTCAAATTTCCACGTTGAATTGACTTTACTATATATTTTCAAATGCACCAATTTTGATTAAGCTTTGGTTGTTCTACTCCTCTTAGATCATTTCCTTGCATTGACAAAGGCGCATTAGGTATTCGGACCTTTAAGCCCTAATATCATCTTGCGTGGCTTGTTATGATTGATTTGATCAATTGAAATTCAATCATCTCGGAATAGCATGCTACTAATGATATGACGAATTCCAAGTGTAACATGTATTTGAATACATTACCAATCATCATTGCACGTCACTGTCACATGCATACTTAGAACTTAGGGTGTAGTCATAATTTGTTTAGGGCAATACATGTTAGTTTTAGAATGCATATAGATTCAGGTTAATGCGTAACTTTCATTAAAAAAAATCAAATAAAAATGTCATTTAAATTTCCATTAGGTTGCATGTAGACTTAGGGTTAATTAATCCCATAACATGCACATTATATGATACACATCACTTAGAATTAATCTTTAAAATAATCATATCATATAGATAGTCTTATTATTTGCAATGCATGCATCATCCGCATCGTATATAGTACAATATTAAAGGCTAGTTCATTAGATCACATTAGAGTCCTAGGATTTACATTTTCTACTTTTCATAAAATAAAAAATAGCATTTCATATATTTTTCATTATAGATGAAGGTTCATGTTTTCCCATAGGTCATTCATGCATGCTAGTTCACTTAGGATTGCATACATACTACATGTTAAAATCAAGAGTATGCCATCTTGTACATAGGATTTATATTGTATGTTCACATATCAACTTAAGTCATACATATTAGTTTAATTACCGTATGATTAGGAATTAATACATAATAATTTAATTTATAGACTTTTAAGGTCATTCGTCTTTTGTTAATTGATACAAAGAAAAGAACACAAATTTAATTAGAGAGTGTAATGTCATTTAGTAGGTCACATGTCATATAGGATTAGTTTAATTGGTACCTCACATAGATGACATTTAGAATTATTATGTGTTAATTTCATAACATATAATTTGGAACCTATCATGTAATTATATCATTTTTCCATATCATGAAATTATTTAATTAGTGCACATGAGTCAGTTTCTTTTAACATAGAATTCTAGGGTTTATTTGTGTTAATTTAAAAATTAGTATAAATTGCATACTAGTTAGTCTTAGTTCATGTGTATATCATGCATAACATCCATGCACTCTATCGGCATATATATATATATATATATATATATATATATATATTTGAGTAGTAGCTTGCAGAAATTTCATGACGATGGATAATGATATGCTATGCTTCGCGTAGCACATCAAGATTCTTTACATTTTCTACAATCTATTTATTGCGTTGATTATTGGGCATTATTTTCTTAATTGTGTACTCGTATAATCACGCCTCACATGTTAGTGGCATAGGATAAAAATTAATGAAGGAGCATTGATGGAACTATCCAATGAATTGCGAGAGAAGATGATGAAGCACGAGAATTGTCATGGAATGGGTGGAGCATATGTGAAGATTGGTGGGGTACCAACAAAAATCCATGTAGACACACTTTGGTCGTATCTTTCAAGTCTTTTATGGAATGGGGGTCATCGGATTACCCAAGGAGGAGCTGCCATCGACGTTCCAACGCGCATGCAGTCCCCTCACAGCCTTTCACTATATAAACCCTCCCTCCCATTCCACACATCCAAACCATTGTTAGAATTATGTAAAATTGATTGTTGGGTTATTGAAGATTTGAGTACGTTGTTGCTGGTTTCGAGATGGGCTGCTAGTGATCTTCAAAGAAGGTTGCACGCATTTAATCAAGAGAGCCATTAAATACTTCAAAAAGGCTGTTGTTTTTTCTACAAAATAAGCTGTTTTGTTTTTATAAAAAAATAAATGCATGGGCTGTTTTGTTTTCTTCATTAAATGCCTATGATGTTTGTGCTTAGTTTGTGTGCATTCAGCTTCCGTATAAACTGTGAAGTTGAGACACTGTAAATACGAATCCACGAAGAGAAAGCATTCTCAATAAGAAATCTCCCTCCATTTTATTTGTGCTCTTATTCCGGATTTTCAAAGTTCATATCATTGTTTTTAATTCCAACAACCATCCTCCTCAATCTCATTTCTCATTGAACTCTTCAGCGTGATGATGATGACCTCCTCATATGGCAGCCTTGTTCCTTTCGTCCTCCTCACAGTACTGGTGATTGCGGCTTTGAACGAGAGTCGGAGGAGCTTTGGAGAAATTGTGTCGCAATCAGGTGGGGATGCCGGTGATACTACTAAGGGCACTCGATGGGCTATTCTAGTCGCCGGATCTAAGGGTTATTACAACTACAGGCACCAGGTGATACATCACCTAAATTAAGCATCAGTTACTGTGTATTATTATATTTTCATGGTACATCTATACAAAATATTATGGACAACTTGCTGGCTATCCGTACTTCATAAGTAGCACGTAGATAGATAATATATGAAATGGATTGACCTGTGAGATGTGTGTCTATACAGGCTGATGTTTGCCACGCCTACCAAATCCTCAAGGCAAATGGGTTGAAAGATGAGAACATCATCGTGTTCATGTACGACGACCTCGCCCAGAACGTGGAAAATCCGACCAAGGGTGTCATCATCAACAAACCCAACAGCCCCGACATCTACCATGGAGTTCCCAAGGTCTTAGTTCAACACTCTTCATCTAGCTATTACATGCAACCACTATGTAGGAGGATGCATATTTGCATGATTGATTTTCGATTCTAATTAACCACTTGGGTAATATTGCAGGATTACCTCAGAATTGAGACCACTGCAGCCAACTTGTATGCAGTCCTATTAGGGAACAAGACGGCACTCAGCGGGGGCAGCGGCAAGGTTTTGAACAGCGGCCCAAACGACCATGTCTTCTTCTATTACACCGACCACAGGGGCACGGGACTTGTGTACATGCCTGTGGGGCACTACATATATGCGAATGACCTAATGCACGTGCTGAAGCAAATGCACGAAGCAAAGAAGTACATGAAATTGGTGATATACATAGAGGCGTGTGAGTCGGGGAGTGTGTTTCAAGGGCCGCTCCCCAAGGACATGGGGATCTATGCAACCACGGCATCCAATGCCAACGAGAGAAGCTGGAGCTACTACTGCCCTGGAGACTCTTCTGACGATGATCCCTCCACGTATGATACTTGTTTGGGGATCTCTATAGCATCGCTTGCATGGAAGACAGGTATTACTGTGTCGCTTTTCTATTTTTGAAAGTAATTTTTCGTGCACATTCGGTCATAAAATGCAAAAGCAAGAAATGACTTTCTCTTTCGAATTAAAAAAAAAAACCAGCTAGATAAGCAAATAACAAGATAAGAATGTGCGACTGTCCGTATATGCGGGGCATGCACAGCATTCATCCTTTACAACATTACGTTGTCAAAAGTACATGTACCCATTCTCTGTTCTCTCTGTCTCTATCTCCATTAATCCGAATTTGGGCGTGCGAACAGTGATGTCCACAATTGGGGACAGGAAACATTGCAGGACCAATACTTAGAAGTGAAGAAGAGGACCAATCTGTCCCACGTGATGCAATATGGGAACACAAATCTCAGCATGGCCTTCCTCTCCACTTACTTGAGCCAAAGCTCCAAGAAAATCCCTTTCATTCGCTCAAACGAGCTCTCTTCTTCTTCGAACTCCTGGGCAGTTCCCCAACGGGATGCTGATTTGGTCTTTTTTCGACGCCAGGTCCGTCTCCATCACCATTGAATATATTGCATTTGATTTAGCTGTTCTGACTGGTAATTAAACAAAGGAATATGGTTCTTTTTAACAAGTGTGATGTCTTTCCAGTCTCTTGTTACTGGGATTATCGATTGACTTCTTGTGGGTGATTGCAGGTGCAAAAAGCTCCAAAAGGATCTGCTGAGAGTGTGGAAGCACGGAAGAGACTGGACGAACAAATTGCTTGCCGATCGCATGTTGACCACAACGTGAATCAAATTGTCAACCACATGTTCGGTGACTCCGGTGCTGCAAGAATGTTGATTGCTGTTCGACCTGAAGACCGTCCTGCTGTTGATGACTGGGACTTCCTCAAGACATTTGTGAGTCTCCATGATCTCCTTGTCAATTACTTCTCCAATCCCTACATGATACTTGTGTATGCACAACTAATTTATCTCGTGAACAGTTTCTTAGGTTGAATTTGTTCGTTGTAAAGTATAGGTGAGGACTTACGAGCAATATTGTGGACGCGTGAATGAGTACGTACGGAATGCAATACACAACAGCCATGGCGAACCTGTGCAATGCGGGAGTAGACAAGGACCGTGTGGTAGCAGCTTCTAGTCAAGCTTGTTCTGCGAAAGCAAAGTGAATAAGATTGATTAGTGCCCTAATAATGCTCCTATATAGTTTCTGATTCACATATATGGAGTATATGTGCTGCTTTAAAGACATTGATATAGATTTACATTGGCAAGCTATCTATGTGTCTTTTGAATTAGTCGGCTCGTCAAAATGCTCAAAGTTGGTTGCAAAGTATGTCAGAATCTTTTCATATGGTTAATGATATGATGGTTTCTTTTCTTTTCTTTTTTTGGCAATTATCTCAAATCGGCTTTACAACACGTAACTGAATTTGCAGCATATCGTTTTTAACCCCATTAACCTAAATGAGACGACTGGATGATGGCCACTTTCAAGGGTAGGTTTCAATTAATGAAACGATTGACGCCAAGCAAGAGAAGCACCTGAGCTTAGCTGCTTTAATGAAGGGATGGCATTGCTTTCACTTGAGAAATAAGTATAGGAAAAAAATGAACCTTGCTGAATTGAGTGACAGTTTTAAAAATTGGGATTACGGCAATCTTTAGAGTGTGTGCGTTGAGATATATAGGGATTGAAGAAGTAATAGGAAAATATAGTAATGTATAAATATTATATTTATGAGAAGAGTGTATAGAGTGTGCGGTCGAGATCACACCTTATTGGGAAGGGTGAGTACAAATCAATAAAAGGGTGACAACAGCAAGGGTTCCCCGTTCAAATGCTCAAAATGAAAATTTAGGTTTTGATCACATCTCATCTTTTAAAAAGATGTGATATTGGTCCAGTGGGGTAACAATTGTTAAAATATGTCTTTAATTTGAGCCCATAAACAAAACCCGACCTGTGTCAAGTGTTCTTTGTTGCCCCCAAATATGTCATGGAAATCAAGAGTTCCTCTCCGATGCATAGTCCAAGTTGGAGAAGGATTCTTGTTTAGTGAAATAAGTGCATTGAAAGTTCTTAAACTTGTCATGAAAGTAAAATTGAATCATAAAACTTATAAAAAAGTGCAATCAGGTTTTAAAACTTATTAAATTGATTTATTCGAGTCTTTCCATTAACTCCGTTCAATTTGATCAACGAAAAATACTTACATGGCTTTTTTATTTTTTTTTATCCTACATAGTGATAAAGTGGCTAAAACAACATTGTTTCGATCAAAATCTAATTTTTAATACATATTCTATTTAAATTAAATTAAAATTAAACTAAAATTGAAAATTATTTTAAAAAAGAGAGAGAGGTTGACATACAGGCAGTTGAGGGCGCCACCCCACCATTACTGGGAAGGCCTGACAAGCGTGAGGGATGCCCAACAAAGGTCATCGGACCCCGCCCAGTGGCCAACGACCCTCGCTGACCGCTGGTGAGGGCCTGGGCTTGCAACCATCAGCCGCCTGTTTCTCAACCCTGCTCTCTTTTTTTTTTCTTGATTTAACTTAATTTTTAATTTAATTTAAATAAATTTTGTATAAAAAATCATATTTTGATCAAAACGACGTCATTTTAACCTTATTTTTTATGTTTGAGCCACGTCATTGTCATGTAAGAAAGAGAAAATATTAAAAAAAGTCACATCAGCATTTTCCATTAGCCAAGTTACACGGAGTTAGTGGAAAGACTCAATTGAATCAATTTGATAAATTTCAGTACTTAGTTACACTTTTTGTAAGTTTTAAGAGTTAATTGTACTTTTCTAATAAGTTCAAGGAGTGGAGCTAAAATTTGGTAGTCCAATTGGAACATGATTCGGTCAACATGGGTTTCCTATATATTGTTCATGGAAGTTGGATTATTAGCGTCCGCATTAAGGAGTGTCGGAAACAAAATTGTGTGTTGGAATTTTACTAAGCTTTTCTGTTGGTGGTTTACCTCTGGAAAGATAGCGAAGAGATATAGCCAAGATAAACGCAACACGGCACGTCAATATCGAATTTCGTAATACTTTAGAAACGTACTATGGGACTATCGGATGGGATAGCTACCTATTTGTGGTCTCAACACCACCGTCATCAATAACGTAAATCAAAGCTCAATTTTCTGTCATTTGTTTTCGATGCGCTCGATGTGGTTAATTACATAAACGCAAGATACACTCCACGCCTATCACAACTAGACTCCATCTCACCTCACCTCACCTCACCTCACTTCTAACTCACAAAAACATCCCCATTTTAGGTTTTTTGTGTTGGATATTTTAGTAGTTTTGAAATATTTTATGATTGCCATAAAGTCATCATTTTGTAACGGTTTTGCAACAGCCATGTAACGGCTTCATAACATTTGATTTAATTCTTCATGCAGCCTCAATTATTTTATAACGGCATCATTTTTAATAATTACCAATTGCTTTATAACGGCTTCTTAATGTTTTTTTCCTCTTTCTTAACGGTTCTCTTTCTTGTACTTATAAATTATTACTTTGAGCATAATTGGAAAGTGATATATAAACATTTCAAATAAAGAATATTCTTTGTTCTTTTTTTTATCTGTCTTTGAGTTTGTTGTATCTTGGGAAGATAACCGCTAGAGCCTTACGACCGAGTTTTGTACTCCGAGGGGCAGAATTATCCTTGAGGATAATGACTAGCACGCCTTAGACATTGATATTATTTTCTCATCTTTTTCAATAGAATTTCCACAATTATTCTTATTTTTTCATGTTATCTAACAATTTTCTAACAATCTTAAGGATAATGCCTTACGGATTGGAAGTGCAGCTGTTGCCAATGCTTTTGTAATTGAGCGTGGAATTGGAGATGGTGAAGGACATGTGTGGCATATTCGCGGGCGGTTGTCTTGCGACAGTACCGACCATTCAGCATAAGCGAAAATGCCTTTCAAGAGATACGTAGAGATCAAAAGGGTTGCTCTCACTTTACCCAAAAAAAAAAAAGGGTTGCTCTCACCAACTATGTGCATTTGGTGGAGATGAAGTCAAGGCGTAGGAACGTGATCCATAGCACGGCCGCCTTGTGATTGCCGTGCGTTATCACCTCGCCACCGCCAGGTTGTGTCTTTTCCAATTAAGTTGCAAGAGTTGCCTGTACGCATGGATTTCCTACTCTAATGTTTTCGTTATGTTTACTTTTGAGGATCATCTCGAGCAGAGCCACAATCGAACCTGAATCATCTCACTTTGCTGATTGAAGCCAAGTATCGTTATCAAACCATCTCGTTTCGTATCCAATTAAACTCAGATTCGCCGATATATCTCTACTATATTGTCTAGCTAAGTATCCTACGTCATATTGTGTTTTGAATTCTTAGCTATTCTGTTTATTGGGTACTTCACAACACATGCTCACAACTTGTTCAACAAAATGCCTGACTCAATCATAGATAGATAGTTCCTATTACATTCTGTCTATAAATATTTCGATGTCCAATTGATGTTGGGTTGTTTGTTTCTTGCTGGACTTCCTATATATAGTTGATTGAAAAGCAAATGGATTGGATAAATAAGTGATGTAAGTCGACTGTTGTTCACAAGTATTTGTGTGTATCGAATCCTGTTCATATGTGATTGTGCATGTCAAATGATGCTGATGCATGTTACTTTGAGATCGTGAGGTGCTGAAGGAAAGAGAATGATGGGCGTCACCAATTAGATGTGAATTTGAATGAAATAGGCTTAATTTGATTCTGTTACATGTTCATGATTATGGGTAGTGTCTGATCTCTTTTATTGGGTCCAAAGCTTGTATAAAAATCAATGTCAATGTAATTTGCTTGACATCTGCTAGAATTGCTTGGCTTTATTGGACGTCCTTCGTTGAACATGAATTCTGATGAATTTAGCTTAATTTGAAGGCTATTTGAGGCTCACATGTCAATAGTTTTTAGATACTTTCTAAGTGAATTTAGACCTCATTTTCAGTGACAGTTAAGGACCCTGCTTACTGATTGTTGCCGAACCGTATATACAAGCAATATGGTCTAATATATGTTGTTAGAATTATGAGCAATAAATACTTTGCTACATACATTATTGACATGTTGTGTGTTTAGTGCTTTAAACTTTAAATTGGCATTTGCGTGCATCCACTCACATGCCTGCAAGTTGTAAGGGTGTCTCTGTGGAAGCAAATTAATGAGTTGTGCAGTCCCTAGTGTTATGTAGTGCTCGAGACATAGCCTTCACCTTTCAAGGAACAACTATGGCATCCTACGAAGTGGACTTCCTGCTGTATTAGAATGATACAATGATTCTAACTGAATTTCAAATTCAGATGAGACAAAATGGATGTGTCTTCATCTTTGATGAAGATGCTGTATTTGGAAATTAGCCAAATAAAAATGTGGGCGAAATGACAAGTCACTTGTTGATCTATGATGCACTATTAAAACTTTATGTCCCTCCTAAGGTGAGAATAGTGCAAGACTGCAAGGAAAAAGAGGCCGAGCTAAGCTTTTAATGAAATTACATAGCCATTATTGGTGGTGTATTAAACTGCATAATACACTTGATGGAATCACCTATATAAGTGTGGAGTGGAGCCACTCCTATGAGAATTATTGGCGATAATCTTTAGAGCACTTATGAATAAACCAAGCACGCGCATGGCCTATTAGCGCAAAACCGCGTTGAACAACAAACCTTGTAAGGGTGTAATGTGATTTGTGATAATTATGATTAGCAAAAGAAATTTTTGGTTCATAGAAGTTTCAAACTTCACCAATGATTTCATGAATTATATTTCATTCTTTTTAGAACCGGTACATAGCCTAACAAGCACTAGTTTTGATACATTACACTCCAATAACCCAGCATTACTTTATGTTTTCATTTCAAAACCTTTTGAAATATATGGGGGGTTGTTGGATATTTCAACAATTTTGAAATATTTTATGATTGTCATAAAGTCATCATTTTGTAACGGTTTTGCAACAATCATATAACGGCTTCGTAACATTTGATTTAATTCTTCATGAAGCCTCAATTATTTTATAACGATCACTTTTAATAATTACTAATTGCTTTATAACAGTTTCTTAATGACTTTTTCCTCTTTCTTAATGGTTCTCTTTCTTGTACCTATAAATTATTACTTTGAGCATAATTGAAAAGTGATATATATACATATCAAATAAAGAATATTCTTTATTTTTTCTATTATATATCTTTCCTTTCTTTGCTGAGTTATGCACTTAATGTTATTCTTGTTTCCTTCTAATATTCAGTACGGAGTATAAAAGAAGGTCTGTTGTATCTTGGGATAATAGCCGCTAGAGCCTTACGCATCGAATTTCCTACTCTAAGGGACGAAATTATCCTTATGGATAGTAACTTGCACGTCTCATATATTTATATTATTTTCTCATCTTTTTTAATAGAATTCTCACGATTATTCTTATATTTTCATGTTATCTAACAATTTTTCAACATTTTGTTATGTGCTTCTAGAGCGTGCCTAAAAGAGAAAGAAGAGTGTGCTGGCCAGCAACGCAGCAGTAAGGACGTGCAGGAGGAAAAGGTTGTATTGGCGGCCGCCTTTGTGAAATGACAGGTCAAGTCAACCCCACAAAAGCCAAAGCAGACAACACGAAATGCTTTCTCTCCCGACTCTTCAATCAGTCGCGCACTCCGCGCTTCTAGAGCATGAACAAAAAAAAAAGTAACAGAGAAAGCATAATCCCCATTGTAACCCAATCAGTCCACCAAGGAAAAGCAATCTCTTAGTGGGGCACCAAAGCGATGATTACCATCTGCACCAACACGGAAGGATATATGTTTCACACACTATCTCTTGATACTGAGAAAGCAACCTCCTCCCGCTCGCTGTTTCCCGGAAAGCTTCCGGTCATGTGTACATTGGTTGCTTTTTCTCAACCCTCGTCAGATTAAGTTATTCTCCCACGGGATGCATACGAGGAGATTAAAGAAGTTGATTCTTTCTGGTTGCCAATCCGGTCGTGGTCTTCTTAAGTTGAGGGAAGGATGTGAAGGAGGATCGCCCTCTGATTGCTGCACGATGGTTCCATACATTATTAAAATCGCAGGCCACGTCTTTGCAGGGTCAATGTCTAAATGATGAAGCGCGTTATTGCCTAATAGATTGGACTGAGATTTACTGGTTTAGTATTCAAACGTGATCAACGGGTAATACCATCTTTTTGACCGACTGGAAGTGGGGCTTGCCATTGAAGTGTCATGGGGAACCATTTTTGTCTAGTGGACTTTAATCAACTCATTCTCATCGCCACCTTCGTCAAGTCATTCACATTGTGAAGTCCTTTTCAGGAAAATTTAGAAAATTATTTAAATTTCAAAAACCATAAAAGGAACACATGTTAATTTACGTGTCGACCGTTGTATTTTATGAAAACTTCAAACATGTCGGATTTGAAAATGATAAAACGGGTAAGCAGAATGATTTTGACTTAGTAAAAGTAAAAATGTAAAACTAAATCGAGACAGGCTCAATTTGTAGACCATAATTGAAAACTCTATCTTTATTATACTTGTTACTATGTATGTATAGTTTGAGGGAAAATTACTAAAAAAGTCTTAAACCTATTGCAATTGTGTTAATTTAGTCCTAAACCTTTTTTTATCAATTAAATCATAAACTTTTTGTATTTGTACCAATTTCGTCCATCCGGCCAATTTTGGCAGGAAACCGCAAACATAGATGTCGGCCATTCCACGTGGCATGACCGGAGCTAACATGGACAATTTTTAGTAATATTTAATATTTTTCAAATTTTTTTAGAAATATTTTCTTTCTTTCGTTTCTTTTCTTTTCTTTTCTTTTCTTTTCTTTTCCCTAAACTTAGGGCTGGCAAGGGTCACCAGCCGACCCTCATCGGCCACAGGTGAGGGCCATGGCACCCTCATCTAAGGCTAGCGAGGGCCACCGCACCCTCGCCTAGTGTCAGTGAGCACGTGCCGGCCCTCACTAAACCTTAGTGTATCAAAAAAAAAAGAAAAACTAAAGAAAAGAAAAAGAAAAAGAAAAAAATTATAAAATAAATTTAAAATATTATTTTAAAAAGTCAAGTCAGGGCCGACTGTGCCATGTGGGACGCCCGAAGTTCACGTCACCAATTTATGATTAAAATTGACCAAATAGACTGAATTGGCACATATGTAAAAGGTTTATGACTCAATTGATAAAAAAAAAGTTTTAATACTGAATTGACACAATTATAATAGATTTAGAACTTTTTTTGGTAATTTTCCCAGTGTGTTTGATGTCAAATCAAGTCTAGAAGATCCACATGCTAGATTCTAAAATGGAAGTGCTGAGGGGATCATCAAGTGCTTTATTAGATGATTAGTGCTCTCGTACAAGAAACGGGCTTCTCATTCATTTCAAAGAATTGAAGAAGTCAACTACATAAAGGAAACCATGCAATTCAAAAGGAAATTCTGATAGAAGAGTTGGTAATGCGATCTTTTAATGATGTGATGATGCGGTGATTACATAGTCCCAAAGAAAAGCACTTAAGTACTCTAGTGGCGACAGATCGAGAGCACCTTCATGGATCTGTGATCAAATTGAACCTTACAGTTATTATTTCCAGGTGTAAACCTGCAAAATATCATAAGCCTACCAAATAAACAAACAAAAGACAACTATTGTATATAAGCCAAGGAAAAAATAAAAACCTGAAGATGTGCTGTGAGAGCGAACTCTGAAATAAGCGGTGACGGTATACATATCAACCAAATGATAAATTGAGATGAGAGGATGAGTTAGGATTATTTAGGGAAATCTATCTATTTGCTGCATGCAATTCTGCAAGAAATTGTAATATGGTGCGAAGTTGAGATATAGTGTGGAGTTGTACATCATCTCAAAATTAAGATATAGTCCAAAGTGGTACTTCGTCTCTATTTTGAGACTCGGGTTTGATTTGATGCCACTTGTGAATGGATTTCTTGTGATCTCATTGTGCCACAAATCGCTCTATATATCCCTCGACTTTGCCAACTCCGTAAATTGCCCCGTCAAGTGCTTCTTGACTAGACTCCGTCCTTCAGCACCTTATTTATGGATACCCTCATTGTCTACCGTAGACACATCATTTCAAGTGCAATAATTACCGTGTAGAAGACGCGCGTAGAAAAGGAAGGAACTTATTGATCACTTTGACTAGTTGATAATCCTTTTAATACCAAGAAAATGAGCAAAATGAAGCACTAATGAAACTATCCAATGAATGGCGAGAGGATATGACGATAGAGGAGGAGAATTTTGGAACGGGTGGAGCATATGTGAAGACTGATGGGATACCAACGAAAATATATGCACTTTGGACATATCTTTGCGCATTACTCCCACCTCTATATAAACCCTCCCTCCCTCCCTCCCTCCCTCCCATTCCACACATCCAAACCATCCTCCTCAATCTCATTTCTCATCAAACCCTCCATCGTGATGATGATGACCTCCTTAAATGGCAGCCTTGTTCCTTTCCTCCTCACAGCACTGATGATGGCGGCTATGAGCGATAGCCGGAGGAGCTTTCGAGAAATTGTGTCGAAGTCGGGTGGTGATTATGGTGCTAGTAAGGGCACTCAATGGGCTGTTTTAGTTGCCGGATCCAACGGTTATTATAACTACAGGCACCAGGTGATCCACCACACGAACTAAGCATTAGCTACAGTATATCATCATATTCTCATCGTACATATATACAATATATTATGGACAACTTGCTGGCAGTACGTACTTTTATACCACATGAGTAGCACGATATATATTATGAAATGGATTTACCTGTGTGATGCGTGTCTATGCAGGCTGATGTGTGCCATGCCTACCAAATCCTTAAGGCAAACGGATTGAAAGACGAGAACATCATCGTGTTCATGTACGACGACATCGCCCGAAACGAGGAAAATCCCACAAAGGGTATCATCATCAACAAACCCAATGGCCCCGATGTCTACCATGGAGTTCCCAAGGTCTTTGTTCAACACATTCAACTAGCCACTACATAAATCCACTGAATAGGAGGATGCATATTCGCGCGATTAATTTTCGATCCTCATTAGCCAATTGGGTAATATTGCAGGATTACACCGGTCATGCAACTACCGCAACCAACTTGTATGCAGTCCTTCTTGGGAACAAGACAGCTCTCAGCGGGGGCAGTGGCAAGGTTTTGAACAGTGGTCCGAACGACCGCGTCTTCTTCTATTATGCCGACCATGGGAGCACAGGACAAGTGAGCATGCCTGTCGGGGACAACATATACGCGAACGACCTGATGAATGTGCTGAAGCAAATGCATGAGGCGAAGAGGTACATGAACATGGTGATATACATAGAGGCCTGTGAGTCGGGGAGCATGCTGCAAGGGTTGCTACCCAAGAACATCGGGATCTATGCGACCACAGCGTCCAACGCCGAGGAGAGCAGTTATGGTTACTACTGCCCTGGAGAGACTTCTGACGGGAATTCCTTCAACTATGACACTTGTTTGGGGGATCTCTACAGCATCGCTTGGATGGAGGACAGGTATTATTGTGTCACTTCTCTATTTTGAAAGCAACTGTACGTGAACATTCGATTATAAAGTGCAAAAGCAAGAAACGACTCTCACTTTCTAAAAAACTAAAAAGGAAAATCTAACTAGATGAGAAAATAACAAGATAGCATATGTGTCTCTCGCTACATGTGGAGCGCGCGTGGCATTCATCCTTAACAACATTACTTTGTCAAATGTACATGGACTCATTCTCTGTTCTCTCTGTCTCCATTAATCTGAATTTGGGTGTGTGAGAACAGTGATGCCCACGATTTGGGGAAGGAAACATTGCAGGAGCAATACTTAGCAGTGAAGAAGAGGACCAATCTGTCCCACGTGATGCAATATGGGAACACAGTTCTCAGTAAGGCGTTCCTCTCCACTTATATGGGCCAAAGCTCCAAGAAAGTCTCTTCTGTCCCCTTGGACGAGCTCTCTTCATCAACTTCCCGAGCAATTCCCCAGCGAGATGCAGATTTGGTCTTTTTCCAACGCCGAGTTCGTCTCCATCACCATTGATTTTATTGCATATTGATTTATCTTTTTTGACTAGTAATTAAACAAAGGAATATGGTACTTATTAAGTAGTGTTTCTTGCTATGTTTGTCTTGCCTCTTGTTTTTGGGACTCTTGTCGATTGACTACTTGGGTGGTTGTAGGTGCAAAAAGCTCCGAAAGGGTCTGCTAAGAGTGTGGAAGCACAGAAGAGACTGGACGAACAAATTGCTCACCGATCGCATGTTGACCGCAGCATCAATCAAATTGTCAACCACCTGATCGGTGGCTCCAATGCTGCAAGCATGTTGACTGCTGTTCGACCTGGAGACCAACCTGTTGTTGATGACTGGGACTGCCTCAAAACATTTGTGAGTCTCCATGATCTCCTCATCAATTACTTACCCGATCCATATATGATACATGCATATGTGCAGCTAATTTATCTCGCGAATGGTTTCTAATGTCGAATTTGTTTGTGTGACGTATAGGTGAGGACTTACGAGCAATATTGTGGACGCCTGAGCGAGTACGGAATGCAATACACAAGAGCCATGGCGAACATGTGCAACGCTGGAGTAGACAAGGACCGTATGGTAGCAGCTTCTATTCAAGCTTGTTCTAGGAAAGGAGAGTGAAAACGATGATCAGTGTCCCAATAATGCTTTTGTAAACAGTTTCTGAATTACATATGGGGATGTGCTGCTCCTAGGAAATTGGAAGAAATTTACATTGGGGAGCTCTCTGTGTATCTTGTGAATCAGTCGGCTCATCAAAATGCTCAAAGTTTGTTCGAAAGTGTGGCAGAATCTTTTCATATGGTTAATGATATGGTCAGTTTCTCTTTTTTGGCAATTTTCACGAATCGTCTTTACTACACTGGGATATGCACCATAACCTTTTCAACCCATTAACCTGAAGGAGACGACTGGATGATGACCACTTTCAAAGGTAGGTTCCAATGAATGGAAGGATTGACGCCAAACAAGAGAAGCACCTGTGCAGAGTAGAGTGACAACTAGTTTCTTTATGAACCTAATTCATCGTCCGGAGACAAAACAACTGACAGAAAACAAGTAGCATGTAGACATGCGGGTACTTAATCTGATGCACCATTCCTCAATTCCATCAAACTGAGCTCATGAAGAATGTCACTGATCTTCCAAGGATGCATCTATATGTATACTCACTTAGCAGATTTTTTTTAAAAAAATCAACTGGTCGGTCACTTGATATACTTTCTTAGGAGCTGAAATAACTTTTTGTAACTAAAATAATTTGATGAAATGGTTTTGCCGAAGAAGGGGATTTGCCAGTGGGCTCGAACTGGTGCTTACGGCCCAACTATTTGCTCAAAGGAGAGCCGTGTGGTGTGTTTCAACTCAATTAAAATCAAGGCTCCCGTTAGCATTCCGTTGATTTGTTCTGATCAGTTCATCATGCATGGGCTACCCAGCCCAATACATGGAACACATGCATGTATACCCACCTATGTGTGCATATACTTTCCTTCTAAAAGTAGGTTAGAGTTTTTTTTTTTTTTAGCATAGTATGAAGGGAAATGAGCAGTTGCGTTATACAGGGCATTGTCAACTAATGCTGAAATGTATTTTGTACTCCTCAAAGGGTCATTTAAGTTGATTGGGCATAAAATATTGGCTCTCCTCCTAATAGTAAAATGCAATTATCCATGTGTTATGAGACAGATATGGTGGATCCAAGCAGGATCCATTTTGGTTGCTTGGTCGGTTGCTGATAGGCTGAAAGGCAAGTGTTTTTTTCGGCTTTGCCCATCTTAACCAACTCCTCATTCATTTGAAGGAAGGTTTTGAAGCTTAGAAATGATGTCGCGCCTTCAATTAATCATGTCATAGGAGATGGAAGATGTACCTTTTTGTGGTATGATGATTGATATCCATGAGCAGCTCATGTCATCCGATATGCGCGCTGGTTTTGGCCTCCTGCTAGCTTGATCAGAGGCTTGGGTGCAGATTAAAGCTGGCATTTGTGATTCCTTGCGGCCAAACTCTTGTATTTCTGATAGGGTCATGAGGACTTGACTGCTTCTGGATGTTTTACAGTGGGGAGTTTGTTTTTAAGAGTTACAGGTTCAAGAGCACCTCGGCGTTCACTTCATTAAGTGGAATACGCTTGTTTCTTCGGCTTACTGTATGCGCAACTACAGCTCCTCTAGAGCATAGAAATCACTTGCCTTTCGGTGTCTAAAGTTTGGACTATGATACTGCAGCTTCACCAGTTACGGAGAGGGACTTGTTGCTGGACTTGTTTGAAGTTGATTGGGATGTTGCTATCTTTAATGGGCAAGCTCTCCCTTGTTTATAGTTCAAAAATCTGTTTCAATTCTTTCAATGGCCCTAACCGATCCCTATTTCCTTTGTAACAATTCCAACTCATCTCTGGTCAACTTTCAAGTGAATGCATGTTCAAAGTATGCCTAATTATCTCGGAGTATAAAATGTCATCAACGCACGTTCGAAACTATCTAAAGTTTTTAGTCAAAACAACGGCATCATTTGCAAAGTAATCCGGCAATCTTTCATACTTCTTCTATAATTATCGTTGTTGTGGAAGCAAATGATCGAATAATAAATTTGATAAAATAAGAAAATAGATTGAACATCATATTCACGTGATTTAGTCGTAGTGACCTACATTCACGGATAAAGCAACAACGGATTCTACTATAAATCAAGTAATAGAATGGAGATAACCACACTCGAGTTACTCAAATACTTTCAGGCTACGTTTGATAGCCCGGATTTGAGTTTGGATAGAATATTTGTTATCATATATGGTGTTTGATGACATTCTCAGTCCGGATAAACCTGGATACATTCAAATAAAATGCCAGATAAGAAATCCGGCCTAGGCGATGGGATAAACTCGGATTGGATATAAAATTTAAAAAATAACTGAAAAATTCATATTTTATCTTTTAAGAGTGTGATAAAGTGATTTGCCGGCACCGCTCGCCCGAGGACCACCACCAAAATTATCAATCATCATCACTCCCAACCACCACACACGGTCGTTGTCACCTCTAACCACACCGGTCATCACCATCGGCCAGGAATTGTGTTCCAACAAGTGAGGGTGAAAAGGGGCCTAAAGACGATCATCATGTCGGGTTTCCATAGATCATCATTTCCATCCTAGTCGCATTTGTCCTTCACGTTGAGCCCGACCTTTCACGCATGACTCATGAGCTTCTGTTCACCTAGTGGTCAACGAAGAACCACCAGCACACCATCAACTTCTTGGTGACCATGCTCTCGAGTATCAAGTTCCACCCACAAAGCATCAAGAACGCTGCAATGGTACCGTGTGGTGCAAAACCTTCTTCTATGGGCCCATCCCACGACGCACACCCTTCTCTACTATCGCCTCTCTTAGCTGCTTTCTTTAGCAATGGAGTTCGGTCGTACGACCACAAGAAGTTCATCTCCCTATTCACGAGGCCATTCCAAAATTACGTGAACTTGTATCGGTTGAGAGACATCTCGACTTTCCAGAGACGTGGTCAAGAGGGATTGAGGCTGCGTTTGGAAACACTTTGAGGAAAAGCCTTTGGGAAAATGCAAAGGACTTTAAGTTAAAGGAGTTTTTCAAAATGCAAATTATGTTTGGTAAGTTATAACTTAAAAGTCCATTGCAAAGTGACTTTTGGTAAAATAGTGTTTGGAAAACTTATACTTGCAAAGTAAATTTTTCATTTTTTATTATAAAAAGTTAAAACCCTTCGCCGGCCGATGAAGGACGGGCTGCCGCCGGCGACCGTCGACTGAGGCGAAACGGCCTTGGGCAGCCCCCGGCGACCACCGACGAGGGCCGCCTGGGTTCGAGCGACCCCCAACGATGGTCGCAAAACCCAGGCGAGGGCCGTCGGCGACCCAGATCTGACACCGCGCGGCCCTTGTCTGAGGCCGAACGGCCTCAGGCATCCCCGACGACCACCAACGAAGGCTACCGCCTGGGTTTCGCGCCGGTGGCCCTCGCCTGGGTTTTGTGACCATCATTGGGGGTCGCTCGAACCCAGGCGGCCCTCGTCGGTGGTCGCCGGGGGCTACCCGAGGCCGTTCCACCTCAGCCGACGGTCGCCGACGCCGGATCTAAGTTGCCGGCGGCCCTCGAGGGTTGCCGGCATTGCATGACCTCAACCGGCCCTCGCCTGGGTCGCGTGGCCCGTCCCGGCGGTCGTGCAACCTGAGGTGACGGTCATTGGGTTGCGCGACCATGCCGGCCCCTCTCCAGCCCGTCGCCGTCCCCTCACAGTCACGCCAGCAGAGGTTATCGAAGAAGACGATGAACAGTGAAAGACTAGGCCAAAATCGGAAAAACAAAAAATAGATGAGGGTAGTTTCGGAAGAAATTTTTTCACTTAAATCGGCACTGTTGCATGCCGAGAAAGCCACAAAGCCAAAGCAGGTCTTCACCTGCCTTGGGCTTTCAGCCTCCACAAGGCCAACTTTGGCTTAATGGGGTTTCAAAACAAATTTGCCAAACACCAAATTTTAGCCTAAAGAGCTTTAGGTGCCCAAAGTGGCTTCACAAAGCCAATTCCAAACGCAGCCTGAGTCTCATGTACCGAAGGAGCAAAGTCAAAGATGGGATTTTCAAATATTTTAAAAGATTTTCAAATGAGAAGGATTTTCTAAGACTTTCAATCTTATCTTAAGATGAGGATTTTCGAAGATTTTCAAATATTATAAATCATATCTTAGATTACATCAAACATATGATAGGATATTTTTACAATCTGGAATATGTGGACGATATCAAATCCTCTTTTATCCTATCATATTCCAATCTAGATTTGGACGACCAAACGTAACATTAGTGTTTCCCAAGCCCCAATTACACCCAATAAATCGCATAGTGTTTAGCTCTATAATTCCTCACAAAATAATCTCTTAATCTTACAGAGGACTTAACACGAATCTTAAACTCATAAGATTTAAATTGCAACTTCGAACACTTGTTCCCTCGGATGAAATTCCCAAGAAGTAGCTCCAATTGGATGTAACACAAAACAACGAAAATCCTTCTACGTTCATCAACTGCAGCACATCAAGCACTCACATACGGCGCTTCTCTGCACTAATAATCCCACAGTCAGAAAAGTGAATATTTCCAAAGGAAACACCGAAACAGTGGCCGATTCATGGATTAGGAAATCCTGTATTCGATCAAATAAAATACGAGTTTGGACTTTCTTCTTTTGACTTTCTTTGGCCGATTGTAGTAATATTTGGACTCCCAGTATATTTTGTGTGCCCCTCGTCTTAATTTTATTTCCCAATCAAGAAGAGTTCATGTACTGCTCAATTTTGAATGTTCGTAAAATATCCAATTCGGAATATTCAAACCTCCACAAAGAATAATCAATCTCGAGACAGATTTCATATATAAGGCTCAAACTCGAAACATATTTAACAATTTCCGTCTTGACTCGACGTTTTAGCCAAGTCACAAATCACTTCTCTAAAGAATAGAAAATTCATTGCTACTCTCCCATAGCCTTAATAGGCTCAACCGCCATAGACATCTTCCAAATCTAAACCTCACCTAGACTTTGCTATAACCAAAAATCTCATCAGAATACCTATTGCACCTAAACCTTTAACTGCTCCACAAAAATTTGCAGACATAACCTCATCTACCATAGATAAAGCAAAACCATCATTGAATCCATATCTATTAAAAGATCGAATATGTACCTTGTCAATATCAACAGTTATAGCAACCGTTGGCTCTATATGCTCCACCACACTACAAGCATCATTTGTGTGGATTAATCTGCTAGCACCCTCTACCTTAGGACTTTCTGGTTACAACTCCACCTCAAGCTAAACACCATTCAGATCCGTATGAACATTATAATCCCTCCTAGCCAGAAGTACTAAAAACTCGTCAAATGTAACATCTCTACTAATAACAAGCAAATTTAATTTTGGGCACCCCAAACAATAACCCCGTTCACCTTGTGTATAACCTTGGAATATGCACTTTATTGCCCTTCCATCAAGTTTACCATCACTAAGTCGAACATGACATGAGCAATCAAATATTCTAATAACAGAATAACCAACAACGTTACCTGACCACACTTCTTCGAGAGTCCGACATCCAATCACAATCGATGGAGATCTATTCATCAGATAGCTCAATATAATAAGCGCATGCACTAGGAATCTTCTAATCATACCCGTACTAGAGAGCATTTTATGGGTTGTCCTTAGTAATATTTTGTTCATCAACTCTACAACCCTATTGTGGTTCACCGGCACTAGTGCATTGTTTTATTATACCTTTCTTCATGCAAAATTTATTTAATAGCTCTGAGTAAAACTCTATGCTATTGTTAGTCTGCACATACTTGATCTTTTTATCAGTCTCCTTTTATCTTGACAACAGCATTAAATTTGTGCCTTCGCACACACATTCAAGTCTTCCTCGAGTAGTCACCCACCACTGTTGGTATAAATCTGGCACTCTTCCTCGAAAGACACCGCGACAACCTACCAACATTCAAGTGAATCAACTATGCAATTTCCGTGATTTCTTTGACTGTCGTACCAAACTACACTTTTCGCCATTAATCTAAGTCACAGCACCTACATACATTCAATTTGTTAGCAACATAACCACGTAACAAATTCCTTTCACTCAGAACCTTCAAGCTTTTTTCACTAATATGCCCCCAAACACATATGCCACAATTTAGACTATCGAACAAATGCATTTGACCTCTTCACAGTGAAATGCGTCACTATCTCACCTTGAAGCTCATATAAGCTACTATGCTTGATTCCTCTTATTATCACCAAGGCATCTCGAACAACCTTCACAACTCCATCTTCCGAAGTATACGACACCCAACCGAATCCAAGGCACTCAAGAAAATATAGTTCTTCTTCAACTTTAGAATGTGCCTTACTCCACTCAATGTCCTCACAATATCATCATGCATTCTAATCTAAGATCACTAACACCCACAGTATCACACTCAACGTTATTCCCCAAGCTGCACTTTACTAATTTTTTTTTTTTGGTAACCCAGGGAACCCCTGCACGGCCGACAGCCGGGAAGTAAACCCTGGAGGCAACACGTGCTAGCCACCACACACGTGCCACCGGTTAAGTCACCCTACGGCGCCCGGGATTCGAACACTCAACCTTTTGCGAGAGGAAGAGTGCGCGCTCCAGCAGCGCCACCCAGGCGGGTGGTGCACTTTACTAATATTCATACACTGATAAGTAGTAAATCAGTTCCTATTTGATGTAGCATGAAACGAACAATCAGAATCCATAATCCATCCATCAAATGATGAATAATTAGTGACAGACAAAACATAATCACCATTATCCTAATTACTATTAGCTATAGCTGCAACATCATCTATAGACTCAACTTCAATTCCCTTACCCTTGTCATTTTTCAACTTCAAGCCATCCCTTTTAAGATACCATCCCTTGCCATAGCTTTAACAAACAGCACCACTAGTCTTAAACTGACTATATATGTTCATGTTTATATTACTCCTGCTAACATATGTCCAAGTTTTTCCTCTATTTTCACCAACTAAAACAGTAAATACATATTTACCAGATTCTTTTCTATGGATATCCTCACTCAAAAAAAAATTCAAACACCATCAAACATTAAACTTGTTGACTCAGAGGAATTACTAGCATAAGTAACAGTAATATTACAACTACCAGGCAAAGAGAATAATAGAATCAAAGCATATACCTCATCTTCAAAGTCAAAATCAATTGAACTCAATTAAGTAACGATCACATTGAATTCATTGATATAATCATCAACTAATGCAATTGCGCTCATCTTCAACTTAAACAAATGTCATATCAAATAGGCCTTGTTGATCGCAAATGACTTCTCATACATGTCGGACATGGCTTACATCAGTCCCACAGAGGTATTCTTGTTCACGATGTTAAATGCGACGTTATGAGCCAACATTAGCCGAATAACACCCAACGCTGGTCTATCCAACAATTCCCATCCAGCTTGCTTCATCGACTCGGGTTCCTACCCAAACAAAGGTAAGTGCTTATTCCTTTGATATAGATAATCCACAAGCTACATTTTTGAGAAACTAAAATCGTTCCAATCAAATCTATTGATTCTCACTTTTCCTTCTTCCATCATCATCGATTTACTTCAACTCAGCCAAGCCTAACTCTGATGTCAATTGTTGCGAAAGCAAGCGATCGAACAATAAAATTGATAAAACAAAAAAATAAATCGGATGTCATATTTATGATGTTTGATCGTTGTGACATACGTCTATGGGGAGAGCATCAACAAATTCCATTATAAATCAAGTGATACAACGGAGATTACAACCACACTCGAGTTATTCAATCACTCTTAGTGTTTCTCAACCTCCAGTTACACTCATTAAATCATACAATGTCTAAACCCACAATTTTTCACAAAATAATCTCTCAGTCTCTCAAATGAATTAACACAAATCTTATACTCACAAGATTTAAATTGCAACTTCAAATACTTGTTCCCTCGGATGAAATTCCCAAGCAGTAGCTCAAATTTGATGAAGCATAAAACAACGAAAATCCTTCTACTAGTATATTTTGTGTGCCCCTCCTCTTAACTCTATTTACCAATCAAGAAGAGTTTATGTATTACTCGATTTTGGACGTCCGTAAAATTTCGAATTCGAAATATTCAGACCTCCACAGATAACAATTAATCTCGAGTTAGGCTTTGTCTATCAGACTCAAACTCAAGACATATTTAACAATCGCAATGTAATATTCTTACCGAGTCATCATCGTACCACTATCCTGGTAGATCACACTAAATTCTTTTTTACCCTGCGTATACGAGTATTTGAAAGTGAAGACATAAAATAATCAATTTCTATGCTATATCTATATAATTATGTATGCCTGCGGGGGGTTAGAATTAAGGCTGTCTACTTTGAGTAATAAAACTGATCATGATGAATTCATGTACTTTTCCCAAAGAAGATCATTCTTCCCAAATTCCCAAGATTTGCTTCTTGTAAAGCTCACGGAAATTTTTCCCATAAAAAAATATAAGCGAAAGATTCTACGGTTATAAAGTCTATGTAAGCTTTACAAAAAGCAAATCTTAAGTTACGTATGGTAGGCAGGATCGTTAACACTTAAATTTTGGCGACTCATTTAGATATTTATTGCATAAAAAAGATAGAGTCAGTCCCAACCCCTAAATAAAAATAATATTAAATTGCATGATAGGACCATTTGTCATTTAGTAGCATTAATAATAATATGCCCATATAATTAGTCATGGCGGGCCAGTTGCGGCCCGAAACCGGCCCAGTCAAACCCGAGCCTGGCCCATTGACCGGGCCCACGGTTTGGAACTGGAACCAACCCGTGGCCTACGGGCCCGGTTCCGGTTCCAGCAATTTTGGAACCGACCCAAAACCGACAATTCTGAACCCAGTTCCAAAAAATAAATTTAATTAATTAATTAAAAAAACCAGAAAACCTGCAACAGGGCCTGCACGTCTACAGGCCAAAACCGAACGGAATCGGCAGGAACCAGAACCAGATCGGAACTGGCCCGGAACCGGATCGGAACCGGCCGGTTCATACATGACCACAAACCGGAACTGGCCAGTTCTAAACCGTGGCCATGACTACATATAATTGCATTCTAATCAGACTGGTGGGGTGAGGTTTTGAGCCCAAGTGAATCGATTGGACAGAGCAAGTTGAAATAAAAAATATTGGCCAAGCCCATGTTTCCTTCTTTATGGCTGAACTTGGCATGAGCACAGGACATGGATGTTTCAAATTAAAAGTAAATTCGAATTCTTCGATCAAATTTGGAAATCAAGGAAACATTATGTGCAAATCTTGGCCATTATAAGGAAAGATACAACACACATGCACTCCCTACAACAGGAGAAAAACTGTAACTCGACCGGCATGCCCATTTTGTGATCAAGAAGCGGAATCAGTTGAACACTTATTCTTACTTTGTGATTAGACATACGCGATACGGACAGATCCTGCAATAAATATCTGGAGGTTTGGATCCAAGACAGAGAGCACCCGGTTCAACGACATGAAATAGAGGAAGATTTGGCCAGTAGGTGGACAACGTGGGTAGTGGCAGGATTGAAAAGAAGAGGAAAGAAAATTGCAATCAATCTATTTGGCCATGCGAAGGTATATCCCATAAAAGACAATATATGATTATTCGAGAAAATTGTCCAAAATTCATAAACTTATTACACTTTTCTCAATTTAGTTATAAACTTTTTAATTGTGTCAATTGAGTCCTAAATATATTCACGTTTTTTTCCAATTGAGTCCATTCTGTCAATTTTGGCTGGAGATCACTAATGTAAACATTAGCCGTCCTACGTGACGCCGCCAGAGCTAATGTGGATAATTTTAATAATATTTTGATATTTTTATTTTTGTTTCATTTTTTTTCTTTCTCTTTCATTTTTTTTTCTTGCCTTCTTCCTCTAGCTAGTTGTCAAACAACGACTAGCCAGAGGTGATAACTCATTGACCTCTAGCGAAGTTTACTCTCGCCAACTACTGGCAAGGCTCACCCTCGCCATTGCTGGGTGATGGAGGCTTGACCTTGCCCGGAGGCTTGACCTTGCCCAGAGGCTCGCAAGGTCATCGGCCCTTACCTCTGGCCGGCAGTTAGGCGACGACTCCTAGAGGAAGAAGGGAAGAAGAAAAAAGAAAGAACAAGATAAATAAATAAATTCAAAAAAATATTAAAATATCACTAAAAATTGTCCATGTTAGCATCGACAATACTACGTAGGACGACCGTCATTCACTTCAGTAATTTCTCCTCAAAATTGGCTGGATAGCCTTTATTAGAAAAAAGCGAAAAAGTTTAGAACTATTGACTTTAGAACTAAATTGACAAAAGTGTAATAGATTTAGAATTTTTTAGATAATTTTTTCATGATTATTCTTTGTAAGGAAAGATGAGATTGCAAGAAAGATAAGAGCGTAGGCCTATAAAGATATGTCAAGATCTTCGTTCACAAGGCAAGAGGCCGGGAACAAACGCACAACGCGGAGAAAAGAGGGGGCTACAAAGGACACAGATAAACGCAATAGAAAAGACATCGTTTTGCAGGAGGGAAAACACGCCCCGTGCTCATAGTGAATTTATGACATGTTTAGGTTAGGTATGCATTTTCTTTTAATTAAAATGTTGCAAATATCGGGGTGTAATCATAGTGAATATGCGATTTTGCTTTACATTGAGGTATTTAGTTTTTGCCCTGCTATTAGCAATTTATTTATTGCCTTGATTTCTTTAGTGTTAAATTTTTTATTGTGCATCCGCATGAACAGTCATGCATGTTCGTGGCTTAGGCTTAAAATTGATCAAGACTGCCGGTAAAATATTTTTGAAATAAAAAAAAAAGGTACCGAGTCCCGTATCCATGAATATCTAGTTCGTAGAAATAAAGTATTATTCCACACTTTAATTAGGTGTCTTTGATTATGTGTCTAATCGACCCATCAATAACTGATTGGTGGCAACTCCTAATTGAATTGATTTGCATTAAATTGATTAAATCTAAATCCGACGGTTGTGATTGGTTTAGATTTGAGAGAATCCGCGTTAAATCTTTGGGCTTTAATCTATTAGTTTTCTTGGTGGTGGTTAACCATCAACAAGGATAAAATTCAAGATAGGATTTTCCTATTATGTGTTAGTAACTAAGTTAAAAATGATCCAGACTGCAAGCATAAATTTTTTTTGAAAAGAAAAGGTACCGAAAGGGCGTTAGACCAGATCTAGCGTAACCAAGTCCCCGAGCTTAGAATCTCTGGTTCGTAGGAATAAAACATATCTCCCTATGTTTTATTTAGGTTTCTAATCGACCTACCATAAATAGATTAGTGGCGACTCCAAGCATAAAAATATTTGCACGTTAAGAACTTAAACCCTAAGTTGCGAATTGGTAGGGCTTGGGAGGGTCCGAGTTAAGTTTAATCTTAATAATCCATTAGCCTGAGGGAAATTATAGGTCGCGACAGCTTGGCGACTCCGCTGGGGATAATTAGTTAAAACTCTTAGTGGACTTAGGCCAGTTTTTCTTTTCAAAAAAAATTTTTTCTTGGCAGCGAGGATCCCAGGTACGTCCCTAACATTTTAGGTGTTAAATGTTTTTGCAGAATGGGAGGTATAAGGGGAAGCGTGATTATTAACCCTTGTTTTGCAGGGAGGTGTTGGGATGTATGGTTTATTTTATGCACGGAGTGCTGTATGATATAATTTGATGTGCATGCCTTGCATTTACACTATACCGCACACACTACCCGCTGCCGGACCCGGGCGGCACAGGTTTAGGATGGTACTAAGAGAGCGGACACCCCGACCACACCCGCGTGGTATGGGTCGCCTTCCTTAGTCCCGAAAGTTTTTTTTCACGGTGTCATTGAGTTCCCACCATGGTTGCACCATTTGCAACCCAGGTCGGCTTCTTGACTAAGCCGGAGTCAAGGGAACCCTGGCCTAACCACAACCATGACTGGTTTAGCCCGGTAATCCTCGCGTCTCCATTTTGTAAGCCAGAGTCTAGATAGAAATCGAACCTCACAATTCATCCGCATGTCTTTGTGATTGCCATGGTTCTATTGGGTGAAGTAAGTTTCCTAAACCTTTATTGCAATTTATTTATGTTTTGTATTTTCTTTGGTCGGTCCATGACATTAGGTCGGTCGTGAGTCTTGGTCCATATACTATAGGAGGGGCAGACATCCGGATTCTTGATGCTCCTAAGGACGAGCTCCGTGCCTGGTGGAGCTTACTCAGTCCGACCAACCGTAAGCTGGTCGAAGGCCACATCGGAAGGCTACTCCCCTTATTGGAAAACCTTTATATTCGGTAAGCATGAGCTCACCCCGACTCTGGAAGAATATGGCGTGATCATTGGAAAACCTTTAGGGTCGGAGTTAGTTACACCACCTCTAAAAATCGATTCCACCTTATTGTTGTCTGAATTTTTGGGTGTCGGAAAAGATGAATTGGGAAAAGTCTTGAAAGCAAATCGGGGGACATGTTCCTTTTCATACCTTAGTCAATGTTTTGATAAAGCCACATCTTTTCAAAAAGGAAGAATATTTTTGTTAGCATTTTTCGGGTTCGTGATTTTTCCCCACTGTAAGAATGCATGTAGTTCGTCAATTGCATGGTTGGTCCAACAAGTCTGTCTTGGAAAGAATTTTGTCAACACCATTTTAGCCGAGACTTTCATTTCCCTCACTAAATTTAAGCAACATGTTGACAAAACGTTTCATGCCCCACTCGAACTTTTGCAAATTTGGTTTTTGTCTCACATAAAAGGGTGCGGCGATTTACTCACAATATCTAAGCTTAGTGATTCTAGCCATCCAACCTTGAGGTATAAAGAAAAACAAGGGGATGCACCCGATTATCATTACTCTGAATGGATCATTTCCATGAAAAACGCTAGACCCCAAGGTTTCCAATGGCATGCTAACTGGTTCTAAGTCGAGGAAGCTCGGCTTACGTGTAATGGTATTGGACCGGTTCCACTCTTGGGTTTCACCGGTGCAATCGAATACTACCCCGCCAGAGTGTCTCGTCAGTACCAGATTCTCCAAGGACTCCCTCCAGTGCTACAACCAGAGCTCCTCCAAGTCGACTTCAGCAATGGCGATGAAGACCACGAAAGGACGGTAGCTCAGCTCAAGAAGATGTGGAAAAAGTGTCGCCTCTTAAAGATAGCCTAACCCCAAAAAGAACTCAAGGGGGAGCAGAAGTCCTACTTCGCGACGACCGAGTATATTCGACAGCACAATGTCCCACAGGAACTACTCCCGAAGATACCCAAGGTGCCTCTCAAGCCCGCCACTCGCTAAGAGAACAACCGTCTCAAAAGGAAGGCCGAAGAAGCTCAAGAGAAGGCATCCAAGATAACTCAAGCTTATGAGCAATTGAAGATGGAAGTCGTCGCCCATATGTCTATGATCAAGTCAAATAGAATAGCTTGAATTTTTTATTCTCTTTTCAATTCTAGTCTTCAGTCTTATTTAGGAATTGAGTCTTTTTTTTGTGATTTCAAGTTATAGTCGTTGTAAAAAAAAAAATTCATTTCAATAAATAGGTCATTTCTAATCAAAGCGGTTAGACCAATGTCATGGACCGACTCGTCATTCTTACTCGCTGTATTCATTCCATTGTTACTTTTGTAGGTAATTTGCCACGGATCCCCCTCATCCTCATAATACTCGATCGGTGACTAAAAGAAGGATGGCCAATCAAGCCGAGATTGCAGCCATGATTGACAAAAAGCTGAAAGAACACATGAATGCAATCAATGAGTAGGTCACGACTGCCATGTCTAAAATGATGAGTGACCCCATGGCTAAGCAGCAGCAGATCAATGTTGCCTCCCAATCGGAGATTCCACCTCCAACTCGTCAAGGCCTCCGCCTTGACAAATCTCCTGCGATAAACACTGATCCAACCCTTCAACTGGATGATGCCATTTTGATCGACACTAGTGCTTCTCCGTCGGTCCCTGTTCCTCATTCACCCCCCAACGATGAGAATACTAAGTTGTTGGCCAAACTCGACCATAGGTTACGTGAAGTGGAGGGAACTCAAAGTGTTCCGCCTGTTGATTTGTCCATTTTTACCCAGGTCCAAGTGCCCGATAAATTCAAGATGCCAGCATTTGAAAAGTACGACGGCACCTCGAACCCAATTCAGCATATCGATATGTACCAGGGGCTCATGAATAGATATGTGTCTAACGGACCCTTAATGATCCAAACCTTCCAAGCAAGCTTGAAGGATGCTGCAATGAGGTGGTATACCAACCACCAGATCAACCGGAAGGACTCGTGGGAAGAGGTGGCAAACCTTTTCGTCAAGCACTTCAAGTTCAATCTCGACGTCACTATTACAAGGGAAGACTTGGAGAGAGCTGAGCAGAAAAAGGGCGAGACTCTGAAGGAGTATGCTACTCGTTGGAGGAACATGGCAGGAAAAATCATGCCCGAACCCTCAGAACGTGACTTAATGAAGTTGTTCGTGTCCACTCTACCGCAGCTGGTTCGTTCACGAATGTTGGTAACGGCCGCCCAATCTTTTAGCCAGCTGATAGCCATGAGTGAGGAGATCGAGACCGGGCTCAAGAAAGGATGGTATAGTGAGTTAGGTTCATCAAGCAAGAGATTTACTGGTAAGAAGGACAAAGAGCATGTCCCCGAAGTCAACATGACCCATGTGCAGAAGACGCCAGCTCAGGCCCCAAAGCTACAATTTAGCACCCAGCAGACGACCTCTTATGGACGGCAAGGCCAGCAAAACCCACGCCAACAGCGCAAACTTCGCCAATTTACTCCACTTCCTGGGACATTATCTCAAGTACTGGCAGTGCTGAGGAAGAAAAACTTGCTGAATTCAGAGCCACAAAGAGCTAATCCTGCCAGCTTAGCAAGGTATGATCCATCAAAGAAATGTGATTACCATAGAGGTGAAGTAGGACATTCGACAGATGATTGCCAAGTGCTCAAACATCGAGTACAAGATCTACTTGACACTGGAACGTTTGTACTACAATCAGCTAGTAAGCCCAATGTGCGAAACAATCCACTCCCTGATCATTCGAGCAGTACAAATGTTGTCTTTGGCCCGGGAGTCAAGCAGATTCGAAACTTCAGGGTCCCTCTCAAATATGTTCGATACTTTAGTCCGAGCTGGTTATGTTTCGACCAATGAAGTGGTGTCACTCGGTGACATAAGAAAGAAAGTGGATGAGTTGGTTAGAGAGGGAATGATTGGGACAGCAGATGAATTCGGGGTAGTGGCCACTATATCCCAAGTCATCATTGATTGGAATGAAGAACTCGCAAGGATGACCGATGAACAAGTAAAGTTGGATCCTGACATGCCCGCTCTCGAGGACGCCTCTGACGATGACCTCGGGATCATTATACCCGATGCTTCAGAAGTACTGGTCCTAGCATCACCTCAGCCCTACGCTTATGAGAGTGACAAGATGGTTTCATGGTCGTACGATGTTGATCTAAAGCACAAGATTCAGGACCTCTTAGATACCGGGGCATCAACATTTCGTGCTCCGCAGCTCTGCCAAGGCTGAGATGATCTTCTCATAGTTCCAAACATCCAGACCACATCCCCGAGTCTTGCGAAAATGATACATGAAGAGAAGGAGGTGATCGACACCCTGGGGCAACCGAGCGGCAAGTTCGACTACTACGTGAAATATTTGAATCCCCCGAGCTTCTATATTGACCCGCGTGATATTGTCCCCGATGGATGGGGAGGTATGGATGATCTAACACCTCCAGTGACAGAAGATCCTGATGATGCGATGGAGGCAATCACTGCTCTGTTCAATAACATGCTCATTGGAGCTATCGAGGAAGGACTGTCGGATGAAATGGGCACTGGCCCGCGAGAGTAACACCTTTACTGTTTTTCGCACACTCCCCTACGTGGGAATTTCTATTGCTTTCTAGAACTTGCCCCGTCTCAAGAGCTGCTTTTTAGGATTTTTCATTTCTATGACTTTATTGTCCTAATTTCCATTCCAATAAATGTAATTCATTCGGTGATAATCAATGAAATTACTTTCATTTTTTTGAGGGCATGTTGATGTACATCAAACTAGCCCGGTGATGATATCCAACCAAAAAGAAAATATAGTCCAAGGAGAATTCTGAGGCCTAGGCTTCTTCATGTTTCCTCGTGTTAAAACCATTTTGAAAGGAATTTAAAAAAAAACAAAAAAATTCCAAAAAAATTTAAAAAATTAAAAAAGAGAAATTGTTTTTTAAAAAAAATGCAATGTTTAGTCCTGTTTGTCCTTCTAAACCCCAAACTTTATGTTTCAGGGGCAATCTTGTGACACGTGAAGGTATGGGAACGGTCCATTATGATGAATTATGTGCCACCGAGTCTGATCTTGATGACACCGACGAACTCAAAGATTCCTCAGACCTTTAACGGGATCTAGAGCATCATGAAAGACCCAAAGTCCTGACGATAGACCAAACTATCACCGTCAACCTGAGTGATTCCGGAGAACCCAAAGAGGTGAAGATAGGGCAAATCCCCCTGAGAGTGAGACAAAATGCCTGATCCAGTTGCCGCATGAGTAGGTAAGTTTTTCAACCCAAAAGTGCGTCAACGACACTTCAAGGTAAATGATCTAGCCCTGAGGAATGTACTCCCAGACTTTCCTGTTCCCAGAGGAAAATTCGCCCCAAATTATGGTGGCCCGTACATTGCAAAGAAAGTCCTTTTAGGAGGTGCTTTGATTTTGACCGAGATGGATGGTCGCGTTTTTTTCTAGTCGAGTTAATTCTGACTCTGTGAAGAAGTATTACACTTGATTTGTACTCATTCTGACTTTGTTTCTATCAAATTTCATGAATCAATTGATGTTACTAAGCTTTGTTTGAGGAAAGCCTTTGATCTGGCGATCTGTTTCTATCCTAATGAGCGATCATATTGCATGAGAGACTTCAAGATGACGAAAGGCAAGTCATTTCCATACACGTCCTGAATAATAATCCCCAGTGCGAGTTGAGTGAAAATTCCGTGCTGACAAGGTAAAGGATTATCTCATGAAAAGTATGACGACCAAAATGATGAGAGGCATTCATTTCCTCTATCTAAACACTACAGGTTATCATTTGTTTAACCCATTTGAGCGGAGTTTCATTTCATACCCCTGTCAGGAACAACCCCATACCGGGGCAATTTCTTAGAAAGTTCAAAATGATTAGAATTTTCTTGCTTTCACTTGCATCAATCTTCAAGTATACTTACTGCATGCAAATTTTATGTTAGCTCGAGTGCCTTAGATATGAAGAAGAGCGTTTCTTTCTATATCCTTACACAGTATACCCTTTGCTTACCCAATTTGAGCGGTGAATTCATTTCAACCCAATTGGTGATCATTCTTATGATAAACAAATGAAATCATCTCAAATCAAGTTCAAGGTGACTTGAGGTAAATGGGAGCTCAAAAGAAAATTCATCAGAAAGAATGCAAAAGGACTCCAGTAAACCGAAGTTCTCTCTCTCGAAAAATCGCTTGAAAAGAAAATCTCTCTCAAAAAAAAAGGGAGAGAGAGAAAAAGGAGAGAAAGAAAAGCTTCAGCAAGAACTGAGTCGACATACAAAATCAGTCTTTAAGGAAAAGACCGTTTGAAGATTCATTTATGGAGCAATTGCTAGATATAGATCAAGGGTACCAGTAGCATAATTGGATGATCACCAATCTCCATGTTCATAATACCCCTGTTGATGGAAACAGGCCATTCATTTCAAGCCTACCTGAACCTACGTTACAACCCTTATCGAAGTCTCTTCAGAATAGGGCACTTGAGTTAACGTAGAGTTTCAAATGCTTATAAATGTTGCTCGAAGAAGTGCGAGCAAGATTTTTCTATCTCATTGTTGCAGCATTCCTGACTTGTAAACCCGGAGCAGCTAGTGATATCAATTCTTTCAATAGCCTCGACTCGAAGAGTCCCTTTTGCTAAACCATTGACCAAGCCTTCATTTTAGTCTTTATAAAGACCTCTCAGATTGGCCAAGTTATACTAATTTTGAGAATATCCGAACCCTTGTCAAGCACGATGAAGAGAGTTTGAGTGATTCTTATACCTGCATCAAAGGTCGGGTCAAAAGCCTTTCATTGAGAGTGAGTAGAAAGTCCTTTCTGATTAAAGGTCTCTCATTTAATGTGATCAAATTGTCAAAAGGACGAAATAATTGTTCTTATTGATAAATTCCCCAGTGAAGCTTGGTAATGCAAGCAGATTCGTGAATTATGTTTTCTCTGCCCCTGCGCATGTGTTGTTTTAACCTTTTCGCAGGTGAAAACAGGTGCAATTGGTGTTGCCATTTTTATAACACAGGAAGAAATCAAGTATGTCTGCTAATTATTCTTCATTGCTTCTCTTTTCGTAAAATCTGTGACGTGATCCTTTTCGTGATTGTCCAGTGAAATAGACAACACACCCCATTTTATGTTTGCCCAGCAGAACAGGCAGCATAATTTTTCATTCTGTGTTCACCCAGTGGAATAGGTGGTACAACCAACCTCATGCTCACCCCATGGAAGAGGTGACGTGATCCTTTTCGTGATTGTCCAGTGGAATAGAAAACATACCCCATTTAATGTTTGCCCAGTAGAACAGGCAACATAAGTTTTCATTCTGTGTTCACCCAATGGAATAGGTGGCACAACCAACCTCATGCTCACCCAATGGAAGAGGTGACATGATCTTTTTTATGATTGCCCAGTGGTATAGGCAACACATCTTATTCTTTCTTCGTATCATGCGCTATTTCGCATCTGTAGGAAACTACAGGTAACAAATAGGCAATCCTGTACCTTGAGAACCTTACTTCCAGTGGACTAGAAGTATGGAGATCGAAGGAGTTCACAGCATTATAAAGCTTCCCCTCACTTGGACGCTTTTTGTGCGATCCGTATGTAAGGCTCTTTCACCGCTCTACATGAAGTGAGAAGCCTTAGCATACGTTCTTTATGGTTTGCATATCATGCATCATTGCATTAAAAAATTAAAAAAAAATCATTCATCATTTTGCATAGTTTAAATTTAGGTCTCAGTCTTTGAGCGAAACCTCTGCGAGCTTCCACTCAAAGAGGGGCAGCTGTTGACACCTAAATTTCGGCCCATCATTTAGTGGTTAATTGCATAGAAAATTAGGGATTAAATTTTAACCCCTAAACAAAAATATTAAAATGGCATAGCATATAGTTTAGGATCATATAGATTAACTGCATTCCATATCAGATCGGTAGTGATAAGCGGGCTTAAAAATTCATCATGTAAATCGAGCTCGGGTATCGAACGAGACTTGGTTCACTCGGGAAGCATGGGCCGAAAATCACGCGCAAAAGGGCTTGGTTGTCTTAATTTGAGCTTAATTAGCCCATTATGCTTAATTAAAGAAAAGCCCGAATTAATTCAGCCCACTTAGAATTAATTAAAGCCCAAACCTAAGCCCATTAGGACTAGAAAACCCGGCTAATTGACCTAGGTTTACACTATAAATATATGTTTATGTCTTTGGGGGAGGGAGGGACTCTCATAATTTTCAGAACGCAATTCTAAAGAGAGAGAGAAGAAAAGGGGGCGTCCGCCCAAAAGGTTCTCGGAGGGGCTTCGTTCATACAGAGATACACACGTACAGGCATATATTGAGAGGACACGACCACTGCATTGAAGGAATCGGCCGAGCAATTGAGAGAGCATAGAGAATAGAGAGTGGAGGAGCATAACACACCCAAGGAGTTCTATTTTGTTTTCTGGCAGGTGAGGCACTGGACACTCGTTCATCATATTGGAGAAGTCGCCAAAAGGGGTCGTCACCGTACAGAGAAAAGACGAGGAAAGAGGAAGAACCAAACAGGAAGTGGAAATTGAGAAAGTCAAGTGGTGGGGAACACACTATACGCTGCCACGTTGGCAGACCAAGAATTGCATGACTAGTTTTCTTCACCACACGAGTAAAGAGAAGACATTCGGCCATCGTTCCTTTGCAGATTGTTGCTGTGCACGGTCTCATCTCCATCCGCGATTTTCCATTGGTGTTCGTTGTCTCCACATCCTTGTCACCGTGATTCCAGTGTGTTGAGCCGTCCTTCATCACGAGTTGTTCCCCACCGAGAGCCATCGTCCGTCGAAGCTCGAGATCCGCAATCCCAGCAATTCAAATTTGGAAAGAAATTCGCAAACCCGATCCGGCATCTAGCTCGAATTTGGAAGATATCCGTGAATCAGGTAAGATCATTATCTGAATATTTTTTGAAATATTTAATTTCCTAAGTTTTCGGTGTTTGAATATTTCGTGGATATTCTTTTATGGATAGCTATATATCTTAGGATAATGTGTGTTATATCCGCAATATTCGAAAACACCAAAAATTAGGAATTACTCATAATTTGGCAACGTATCTGGACGACTATCCGACCTTATCCCTAAGGTACGATACGCGGCGATACGAAAAATCGTTATTTTATCCATAATCACTTGGATACGATAATAGATTTTATTGACTTTCCAAATTTGAACAATCAGCTTTCCGTCGATATCTATAACCATATAGACATGACCGTTAGTTTTATTTATTTGCCTTATCTGAATTTGAAGAATCTTGCGGATTGCGTGGATTGTTTGAATGTGGTTGTTATCTTTATTTGACTTTTTATTAAATAAAGAAAATCCAAAAATAGTAGATAGGATTTACATTAGAAATTTTTGCATGTTTAGAGAATCCTAAATATATCCAAAAGATAAGATAATTATTTGATTTAAATTGGGATTTAGGGTTGCATATTTCCTAGTTTAAATTAAAGATTATTTTAATCTTAGTAGATTATTTAGGACATTTAATAATTTCGAATTTTAATAAAAATCCCAAAAAGAATCACTTTAGGATAGATCAAATCATTTTCTCTAGGATAGATTGCATATTAATTTGAGTAATTTTTAATTCTGAATTTCATTTGAAAATACCAAAAATCAATCATTTGTCCGTCATTAGAATTAGGTCATATTGTCGCATGACATATAGTTTGCATGTTAAGTTGCATTAATCGCATGTTAATTTTTGCACGTCATTACATATAGATTAGTTTTCACCTAAATAAATGAAAATCCTAAAAAAATATTGAGTAAACTGCTTGTTAATTAGAAATCATATTAGGATTGTTGATTGATTTTCTAGTTAACTATGCAGATGCTTACGTTGCTTCGAGGTAAGTAATTCTCTCCCAATTTTTGCAATTTATTTAATGTTTTGATTATTGGGTTTTACTTTGGTGGTTTGCGCACCCGCATGATCACCTCACATGTTAGTAACTAAGTTATAATGGATCCAGACTGCATGCATAAATTTTTTTTGAAAAGAAAAGGTGCCGAAAGGGCGTTAGACCAGATCTAGCGTAACCAAGTCCCCGAGCTTAGAATCTCTGGTTCGTAGGAATAAAACATATCTCCCTATGTTTTATTTAGGTTTCTAATCGACCTACCACAAATAGATTAGTGGCGACTCCAAGCATGAAAATATTTGCACGTTAAGAACTTAAACCCTAAGTTGCGAATTGGTAGGGCTTGGGAGGGTCCGAGTTAAGTTTAATCTTAATAATCCATTAGCCTGAGGGAAATTATAGGTCGCGACAATGCATTTGTAGTTTCTTTAGTAGTAAATCATGAGAGATTCTTAACATCTGCATTTGTGCATTTTCAAGTTCATTTACATTGATACATCATTTATACCAAATAATGAACATAATAGGATATGAAAATATATAGTTTTATTAGTGCGATTCACCAAACAATTGATAGGATATAGCAAAATCCATCGATTTCATATTATATATTATCCAATAATATCATGGCTAAAAATTCAGACAACCAAACATAGGGAAAAGTGCCAAAAAAGTTATAAACCTTTTGCATATATGCCAATTTAGTCCTAAACCTTTTGCATTGATACCAATTTAGTCCTAAACCTTTTGCATTGATGCCAATTTAGTCCTAAACCTTTTTTTGGTGCCAATTCAGTCCTAAACCTTTTAAATTGGTGCTAATTCAATCCTAAACCTTTTGTTTTGTGCCAATTTAGTCCTTCTGGCCAATTTTAACCGGAATTTGCTGACATGGACGCCTGCTAGCCGGTGACCGGTCACCAGCGCCGACGTGGTGCTGACGTAGACAACTTAAATAATATTTTAATATTTTTTTGAAATTTTATTTTTTTCCCTTTTTTTATTTTTTTTCCACTTTTTTTTTGTTTTTCCTTCCTCTAGTCGGTCGTCGGTCCAACGATCAGCCAAAGGCCAAAGGCCGGCGAGCTCGACCTCGCCGGCCACTGGTGAGGGCAACCTCGCCTGGCGAGGCCGAGCGTCGCCCAACCGCCGGCGAGGCCCGACCTTGCCAGATCCGGTGAGGTTAGGCCTCGCCCGACCATGGCAAGGCTCGCCCTCGTCGCGGCCTCTGACGAGGGCTCGAGCCTCACCCAGCAGCCAGATCAGCTCGACCTCGCCGGATCTGGTCGGGCTTCGCCGACTGCTGGGTGAGGCTCGACCTCACCGGATCTGGCGAGGTTGGGCTTCGCCGGCTGCTGGGTGAGGCTCAAGCCCTCGCTGAAGGCCGCAGCGAGGGTGAGCCTCGCCATGGTCGGGCCTCGTCGGGCGAGGCCGCCCTCACTAGTGGCTCAGTGAGGTCGAGCTCACCGACCTCGCTGGGCAAGGTCGCCCTCGCCAGTGGCCGGCAAGGTCAAGCTTGCTGGCCTCTGGCCAGTCACCGAATCGGCGACCGACCAGAGGAAAGAGAAACAAAAAAAAGTAAAAAAAAATTAAAATTCAAAAAAAATTAAAATATTATTTTAGTTGTCCACGTCGGCGCCAGTGACCAGTCGCCGACTGGCAGGCATCCACGTCAGCAAATTCCAGTTAAAATTGGCCGAAAGGACTAAATTGGCACAAAAACAAAAGGTTTAGGACTGAATTGGCATCAATTTAAAAGGTTTAGAACTAAATTGGCACCAATGCAAAAGGTTTAAGACTGAATTGGTACCAAAAAAAGGTTTAGGACTAAATTAACACTAATGCAAAAGGTTTAGGACTTTTTTGGCACTTTTCCCACCGAACATAGCTTAGTGAATTTGGAAAGAATAATCTTTTTTGGAAATATTCAATGGACAACCAAACTAGCTTAGTGAATTTTGAAAGAATGATCTTCTTAAGCAAATAATTGTTTTGTTACTAAAAGTATGACCGCAATCAATTTGTTAACATTTTTGTAACATTTGAGTTGATTTATTTCTTTATTAACCCTCTCATTTATTTGCCTATAAAGAGAAACTCCAAATCACAATAAAACATACCAAAAATAAGAATTTTTATCCTTTTCTTTCCATTTATTAACAGGGTTTCTCCATGTATTCTTGCGGAGAATCGAGGAAAATTTGTTCATGCTAAGAGCCTAACATATCAAGTTTCATACTTTGAGAGGCGAAATTATCCTAGGAAGATCTGTTGTATCCTTGCACGCCTCGGATATTTTTGTTCTTACTTTCGTACTCCGAGGCCTCAGATATTTTACTTCTCCAAACACTCTCTACTACAAACTCTCCATCTTGATGATGATGACCTCCTTATGCGGCAGCCTTGTTCCTTTCCTCCTCCTCACAGCACTAATGATGGCGGCTGTGAGCGATAGCCGGAGGAGCTTCGGAGAAATTGTGTCGAAGTCGGGTGGTGATTATGGTGCTAGTAAGGGCACTCAATGGGCTGTTTTAGTCGCCGGATCCAAAGGTTATTATAACTACAGGCACCAGGTGATCCACCACCAGAACTATGCATTAGCTACAGTATATCATCATATGTATGTAAAATAGATAATGGACATCCGTACTAATATATATTGTGAAATGGATTGACCTGCGTGATGTGTGTCTATGCAGGCTGATGTGTGCCATGCCTACCAAATCCTCAAGGCAAATGGCTTGAAAGATGAGAACATTGTCGTCTTCATGTACGACGACATCGCCAATAGCACATATAATCCCACCAAGGGTATCATCATCAACAAACCCAAAGGCCCCGATGTCTACCATGGAGTTCCCAAGGTCTTAGTTCAATGCATATTCGCATGACTGATTTCAGATTTTAATCAACCAATTGGGTAATATTGCAGGATTACACTGGTAATGAGACCACAGCAGCCAACTTGTATGCAGTCCTTCTTGGGAACAAGACAGCCCTCAGCGGGGGCAGCGGCAAGGTTTTGAAGAGCGGCCCGAACGACCACGTCTTCTTCTATTACTCCGACCATGGGACCACGGGACTACTGTGCATGCCTGTGGGGGACTATATATACGCAAACGACTTTATGGAGGTGCTGAAGCAAATGCATAAGTTGAAGAAGTACATGAACATGTTGATATACATAGAGGCGTGTGAGGCGGGAAGCATATTTCAAGGGTTGCTCCCCAACGACATAGGGATCTATGCGAACACGGCGTCCAACACCGAGGAGAGCAGCTGGGCCTACTACTGCCCTGGACACTCTGGCGCTGATCCCAAGTATGACACTTGTTTGGGAGATCTCTACAGCATCGCTTGGATGGAGGACAGGTATTGTTATGTCATTTCTCTACTGTACGTATACATTCCATCATAAAATGCAAAAGCAAGAAACGAGTGAATAACAAGATAAGCATGTGTGTCAGTCTCTATATGCGGTTTTTCTATACTCTCTTTTTTGTCTCCGTGAATCCGATTTTGGGTGTGTGAGAACAGTGAGGCCCACGATTTGGGGAAGGAAACATTACAGGAGCAATACTTAGTGGTGAAGAAGAGGACCAATCTGTCCCATGTGATGCAATATGGGAACATACTTCTCAGCCAGGCCTTCCTCTCCACTTACATGGGCCTATACTCCAAGAAAGTCTCTTCCGTTTCCTTGGACGAGCTTTCTTTTTCGAATTCCCTGGCAATTCCCCAACGGGATGCTGATTTGGTCTTTTTCCAACGCCAGGTCCGTCTCCATCACCGTTGAATATGTTGCATATTAATTTATCCGTTAATTTATTTGTTCTAGTGGTTTTTGCTATGTCTGTCTTGCCTTTTGTTATTACATTGTGTGGTTGTAGGTGCAAAAGGCTCCAAAAGGGTCTACTGAGAGTGTGGTCGCACAGAAGAGACTGGACGAACAAATTGCTCACCGATCGCATGTTGACCGCAGCATCAACCAAATTGTCAACCAAATCGTCCTCCAACTGTTTGGTGACTCCAGTACTGCAAGCATGCTGACTGATGTTCGAATTGGAGACCAACCTGTTGTTGATGACTGGGACTGCCTTAAGGCATTTGTGAGTCTCCATGATCTCCTCCGCGATTACTCTCCGATCCTACATACTACATATAATACTTGTGTGTAACTCATATATCTCGTGAACATGTCGAAGATCTTGTGAACATGTCGAATTTGTTCATTGTGATGTATAGGTAAGGGCTTACAAACAATATTGTGGACACATGAGCGAGTACGGGATGCAATACACAAGAGCCATGGCAAACATGTGCAATGCTGGAGTAGACAGGGACAGTATGGTGGCAGCTTCTATTCAAGCTTGTTCTGGGAAAGCAGAGTAAAACTATTATCAGTGTCCCAATAATGCTTTTGTGTGCAGTTTCTGAATTACATATATGGACTATTTGTGCTGCTTCCGAGAAATTGGAATAAATTTACATTGGCAAGCTCTCTATGGATCTTGTGAATTAGTCGGCCTGTCAAAATGCTGAAAGTCTTTCGGAAAGTATGTCAAGGTCTTTTCAAATGGTTAATGTTAGGGAAAATTGCAAATAAGGGGTACAAGTGGGGTTTAAATAATGACATGAAGTGACCAAGAAAGTCTCAAATTAAAGACATGAACTTGTCAGCCGGTCAAATCTTCGGTCAAATATTTGTCGGCCGACTTTTTCAGGTGACTAGAATGGGGGAAATTTTGTCCAACATTTGCAATTGGCTAAAAATTTGGATAAAATCTCCCATATTGAATAGGGACTAGGGTTTTCCTTCAGTTTTTCCTTCCTCTCATAGCGGCTCAAGTAAGTCGCTTTGACCCGATCCTCGTCGCTTCTGGCCAGATTCAGTCCGTCCCGTCTCTTCTTTCGTAGGTTCCGTCGTCCTCGAGCTTCAACTAGTCGCCTTTTTTGGTTCCTTTTCCTATTTGCTGACCGTTAGAGTTGCATGTGTGCTTGTCGCGCCTCTTTGGTTTTGACTCTCTGTCCGGATCTTTGTTGCTTGACCGAGTTACTGGCGATTCTGTTTTGCCTTGTTCGCTTTTCCACGGTTTTTGTCAAGGGTTTCGGTTGTTAGAAATGTTTCTTTTTTTGGAGTCACGTGCATTTGGTTCGCCTCTGGCTTGTCGCTCGGGTTTTCTGCGGCTTCTGCGACTGATGGACGTTTTGGAGTCACCTCTTAGTATTTGTGATAGCAAGCTTATCATTGTGCTTATCACTCCGAGTTGTCGAAGAAATGCGGTGTTGTTTGATCTGCATGAAGACAAGTTCGTGTTGTAGTCGTACATCCTGATTTGGAGCTGACCATTCAATTACAGTGATCTCGACAATGAAGGTTGCTATAGAATTCAATTGAGTTGTTTCTCGGATTTTGAATTTTGAATCTTTTGTTTATTTATAGGGCTGGATTTTAACTGATGTGTGTTGCTATGGAGCTTTGTAGGAACTGGACATTGCTACTGGTAAGGCCACGAAACAGGCTGAGCGCTATTACCTACACATTACCCTCGAGGTATATCTCCTGTGCTTATTTTTTGTTTGTTGGAATTTGATTCGCGCTATTTCATAAAACTGACATGAAAGCACTAATCAGTGATAAACTTAAAGGGTCTTAGCACACAAAAACAGATTTGACTGTCACTAAAACGAGAGGAAAACATTGATCACTTTCCTGAGGAAAGTGACATTCTTGTGCAAAGTCAGAGAAAAGTGGAGAATGTCTATGCGCTCTGATTTTATTAGCAAATTGTTGTGTAGATCACACATGCACCTGACCATCTTGCTCAATGCTGCATCACATGACAATCCAAGAATGTCTTAAATTTTACTTCTGAAATCTTTGGTCCAAGCTTTATATTTGTGTATAAATCTATATCTTGGATTATCCTTAAGAATTAATTACAAGGGTCGGGTGTAATTTGAAGTTAGAGTCCTTATCAAATCAAAAGTCATGTAACAGTTGGCTGCTGGCTCTGTATCCCCATTTCTTTTTGCCAAGGCAGAGAAAACTTATGTGATTTTTTCCATGCTCTAGATCAGCAGCGACAGCCTTCTTCAAATCGCATTACCCATCTTTTCTTTTTTGTTTGACATTTTCCTATGATGAGTCCATTGGACTATACTTTCAAGCACGACTTGAACACAAAGCGGCTTATGACAAGACACTTGAGTGATGTTCAATCTTGTGGGTATTAAGAAGTTTGTGCTGTGTTGTTGACGTGCAATTATTGGTGATAAGAACTCCCGCAGTGTCATCGCTGGGCTGTTGCAAAGAATAAGATTAGTTGAAGCCAGACTTTCAACAAAGCAAAAAGAGAAAGATTTTATTGGGTAGACTGATAATTTCATGGGTGATGATGTACTACATTTTGGGGTTGTGATTGGTTGTTCTAGGTGTATTTTTGGAGCTTTAGATTAGTTGTCATAGAATGGGCTGTGATTAGTGAGAGGAAAAAAGTATTAGAAAAGTCTTAAACTTATTGCATTTGTACCAATTCAGTCATAAACATTTTTTTTGTGTCAATTTAGTTCTAAACCTTTTGATATAGCGCTAATTCAGTCCTTCTAACTAATTTTGGCCAAATATTGCTAACAATGACGTTGGCCGGCTTATGTGGTACCGTTGACACTTAATTAGATAATTTTTAATAATATTTTGCTATTTTTCAATTTTTTTAGTGTTTTTTTCAATTTTTTCTTTCTTTTATTTTCTTTTTCTTTCTTCCTCCTTTTGCCGATGAACAGGCATTGGCCATGGCCGGGAGGGCTAGCCTTGCCTGGGCAACGGTCACGGTCGGCCGCTATAGGTAAGGCTTGGCTAAGTGAGAGCAAGCCCTAACATGGGCTCCCCTCGCCAAACTTGGCGAGGCTGACTACTGCCTTCACCTTGGTGACATTCAACAAGGCTGCCCTGGCCTGGGCAAGGGTCAGCCTCACCAAACTTGGCAAAGCGGGGCCCTTGCCAGGGCTTGCCCTCGTCAAGAGGATGGTCGACCTTGCCTAGACTAGATCTACAAGGCCATCCTAGCCTTGGTGAGCCCTGGCAAGGACTCCTCTAGCCAAATCTGGTGAGACCGGCCCTTGCCAAGGCCTTGACGGCTCACTGGTTGTTGCCCAGACACAATTCAAAGCTCTCTAATAAGCTCTGAAATTCTCTTCGCTGTGAAGCCCTCTCTCTTGCGATTTTGGTGTCTTGTGGTCCTCCTGCCTTCAGTGTTGCTGTAGCCTTGCTCTAACGTTCGAAGGCATCCTTTAGAGAAAGTTAAGCAACTGTTGAATTATTTGACAACTGAGCAATCAAATCTTAATAATGTGCAGGATATTGAACAAAATCTCTAAGTCTACGTTTGGTTGTCTAGATAAAATTCATAATAGGATATGTTTTATCATATCCCGTGTTTAGTAGCTATTCATGACAAGATAAAGGGGGATATAGAGGGGATATAGCCAATATAAATTAATCTTAAGGAGGAAGTGGGATAAAGCTGGATAGAATTTCTCAAGAGAGCAACACATGAGGAGAACGAGTTTTTCTCACATTGATCACCTCTCTTCCACGCCTAGCCACCTCTCCGGCGGCAAGCCACCTCTCAACCGTGCCCAACTGCCTCTCCGGCGGCAGCGACCAGCCCATGGGAAGATGAGCAAAAACCAAGAGTATGTTTTCCACTTGAGCAAAGAAAAACCAAGAGACCGTAGCATGCGCCTCAAAAATTTTGCTGCTAACCTAAGAAACAAAAACAAAGTCCAAATACAGAAACGAATGAATTTTAAATCACATAATTCTCCTCGCATGTTCAATATATGATCTCCTGCTTCAAGAATTGTAATCTTCACAAGGTATTTGACTTCTGGATATAGCTAGGCAAGATCTTCAATCGCAAAGTCATGAAGCTCTGCAGCAAATTCCACACTTGTTGGACCACCACCAACAACAATAAAATGCTGAATCCTCTTCCTCTCTTCTTCACTAAGGCTTGGTAAGCTTGCTCCCTCAAAGCTGTCGATCGCTGTCCAACGGATCTTCTGAGCATATTCTACATCCTGCATAAAAGGAAATCATATCAGCTTTACTATGGAGTGGAATTGATTGAAGAGAAGCATATTTATGTTTTTACTTAACGCACTATCCAATTGAGAAGCACATCGATTTGATAACAAAGTAGACCAAACCAACATCTTATCTTAGCTATATGTATACCTTCAAGGAATGCGTATTCTCCTTGACACCAGGCGTGTTAAATGTATTTGCACAGGCTCTCACAGCTATTATGAGATAGTAATAATCTATTGCAAATTCTTTTTATCCGACTTTAAATCTGCTTTTTATCAAACAGTAGATAGGATAAGACAAAATCCTTGAATTCTTATCATATCCTATGTAGTAATATCTTGACTAGAAATCCAGATGATCAAACCCAGTCTAAAATTTCCCTACTTATGTTCGTCCATTTGAGGACTGGATTGGGCATGTAACGGTCCATGGTAACATCGTAAGGAAAGCTATTTGACTTGCATGTGGGGAAGGTATGTGTATGGCACATGAAAATGGCACTTAAGATTTCACCTTATACATCATGTCTAGATCTTATCCGATTTCCACGGTTTTGAGAATATTGCCTGAGTTATTTTCCGGGACCCTTAGATTCCCACTTTCTTGGAAAGCATGTTCCAAAGCTCATCGAGCTATTTTCAAGGTCCCCGTAATGTTGAAAATTTAATTCTGGACCCGCCTTATCTGTCCGGTTCGTGTTTGAACTCCCGGGATGTTGGAAATTCAAATCTTGAGTTTATCTCGAATGTTTGGGCTCCATCATAAGGTTTGTCAAGCATCATCTTAGCCACAACTTTTTCCGCCACGTCACCGATCATACAAGACCTTGGAATGTCGACATTCCCACTTTGGTTTTGCTCTGCCACTACTTGGGCAGATGATGATTCGATACAAATAGTTATATCATTACCATTTCGACTGGCTGTTGCTGGCTGTATTGTCAAGCTCTTGCTGATTCCTAGTCATTGCCATTACACTTCCTTATATAAACCATAATAGTCTCACGAGACGTGCCAAAAAGATATTATACCAGATATAGGGTTTGTCCCAATGAGTGAAAAACCTCTCACCAAAGGTTGATCTTTGGTTTTTTTTTTTTTTTTTGCTTTGTTAACAAGTTAAATGGCGATTTGGACAAGAATTGAATTGCACAACAGGGATGAATAACAATAAAAAAGGAAAATATCTACAAATAATAGCAAGTTAAAATATAATGATAAATTAAAAATACATAGAGAATTTGTTCTTTGATGATCCTGGTCCCTTTACAATCACTACAAATTAAACATCTTCTTACAAGCAACTAATGCTCCACATGCAGTTACAAGTAGTTACAACTACAATTCCACAATATTAGGCCCCATTGTCGCACATCGGCCTTATCCATAAGCAGTTATAACTAACTAAGTGCCGTTGGGTTCAATCATCAATGATATCTATCTTCAATCCATATTTTCACTTTGTCTCCTTTCTTCATTTTCCTGCATTTAATACTTCGCCAAATTTATTAGAACACTATCCATGTATTGGTTTTATCATCCAATCGATATATCCATCAACCATTCGACCATTGTGTATCAATAGCTTTATTTCATGTTCGTTGATAATCATTATTCATAGTTATCGATTAGTCTCACCATAGTTGATAACAACATTATATAACTGTTATGGACTTTCACGTCACTTGTCGATAGCCATATCGATCTAACAGCCGAGTTCTATGTTCAACCAAATGAACCTCATGTCGATTATAAAGAGTTAGGTCATTTTTTCATGTCAACAAATACTCAACTAATACAAAGCTGCTCGCTTTCTTTGTCGTTCACTTGATGACCACTTTCTTAGGAGCTGAATAACATTCAACAGTTGTAATTGTCAATTTCTTGTAATTTCAACCCGACTAATGCGATGACATGGTTTTGGCGAAGGAGGGGATTTGCCAGTCGGCTTGAGCTGGTGATTACCCAATGTGGCCCAATTATTACTTCAAAGGCACGCCATTTGGTGTGTTTCAAGTCAATAAAATCAAGCCCCTTAGCATTTTGTGGATCTGCTTTTATCAGGTTATCGTGCATGGGCTACCCAGCCAAAAACTTGGAAGACGTACACATATTTGTATGTACAGTGTATGTATGTACATACATATGTATGTATAGGAGAAGGGTGAGTAGAGTGTGTGCGTCGAGAAGATTACACCTTATTGAGAAGGGCGTGTACAAATCAACAAAAGGGAAATAACAGCAAGGGTCCCCCGGTTCAAATACTCAAAATGAAGATTTAGGTTTTGATCGAATCTCGTCTGTTGAAAAGAAATGACATTGGTCTTGTGGGGTAATAGCAATGCGTCATTATCATGAAGCTGGATTGTTTCTGGCTTTGATAAGAATTGGGGATGAACGAGTAGAGGGTGCATTAAGTTGAAAAGCATGAGGAGTGCGGGAGATGGCTTCCTTCTTTTCCACGTCCCTTTTGCTTTTCCTTCTTTTTTGCTCTACTAACCCAATTCCTGTACCTGCATGAGTCTGAAAACAATGAATCGTACGTAGAGGGATATTCGTAATGCATAAAAAACGTACTATGGGACTGTCGGATGGGAAGAGCTAGCTTATTATGGTGTTGATATCACCGCCATCGATGACGTGAATCAAAGCTCAATTTTTAGTCATTTGTTCTTGATGAGGTTGATTACATGAACACAAGATACATTCCAGGCCTATCACACCTGGACTCCATATCAGCTCATCTCACCTCTAACTCACAAAAACATCCCCATTGTAGGCTTTTTGTTCTATGCTTCTAAAGCGTGCGAGACAGCTTCTGCTAAAAGAGAAAGAAGAGTGTACAAGCCAACAACACAGAAGTAAGAACGTGCAGGAGAAAAAGGTTGTATTGGCCCGCCTTCGAGAAACGATAGGTGAAGTCAACCCCTCAAAAGCCGAACTAGACAACGCGAAATGCAATCTTTCCAGACTATTCAATCAATCACACAATCTGGGCTTCTAGAATATGAACAAAAAAAAGCACAGAGAGAGTTGTGAGGTCCAATCGAATATGAGAACTCAAGACACTATCTGTGAATATGTAACATAACATAGTAGTCCCCATTCTACCGCACCAAAGCAATGATTACCGTTTGTAACAACACGGAAGGATATGCCTAACACACAATCTCTTAATACTGTGAAAGCAACTTCCTCCACTCGCTGTTTCCTGGAAAGCTTCCGGTCATGTGTACATTGGTTGCTATTTCTCAAACCTCGTCAGATTAAGTTATTCTCCCACGGGATGCATTCGAGGAGATTAAAGAAGTTGATTCTTTCTTGTTGCCAATTCAGTTGTGGTCTTCCAAAGTTGAGGGAAGGATGTGAGGGAAGGATGCATTCGACCATCCCGAATATTATTGAAAATCGCAGGCCACCTCTTTGCAGTGTCAATGTCTAAATGATGAAATGCATTATTGCCCAATGAATTAGACTGAAGTTTAGGCTCCGCTTATTTCACGAAAAATATTTTTCACAATTTCTAATTCCAGTCAATGGAAGATGCTCTTCTAAAATTGGGGAAAATGATTTTCGTTCCTGAAAAAAAGGAAATCATTTTCCCCATTTTTCTCGCGCTAGAGCTTCTTCCTCTCTTCCCTTACGTCACGCTCAATCTCTCTTCACTCACGCCCCTCATCTCTTTCCCTCTTATCCACACTCGAGCTTTGAGATACGTCCTCGTTCTCTGATTCAATTCATAGATTCACCTTCTCCGACATCCTAAGGTTGTAGCTACCACCGATTGTTCGTTGTTGATTGTCTAGGCAAGGGCGTTGTGGCCCTTGCCTAAATTTGGCTAGGGTGTCGGCCTCATTGTAGCCCTCGCCTAGATCTAGGCGAGGCCCAACACCCTCACCTGTGGCAGGTAAGAGCCCACACACTCGCTCGTGGCCAACAAGGGCACGACACCCTCGCCCAACTAGGCTTGTGGTTAGTGATGGTCGGCCGACAACTTGCTGGCCAGAGGTGTAAAAAATAATGATAATAATAAAATTAATTAAATAATAAAAATATTCAAAAAATACTAAAATTATTATTAAAATTTGTCTACATTAGCATCAGTTGCACCAAGTTGGATGGCTAGCGTTCACGTCAGCAATTTTCGACCAAAATTGGCAGGATGGACTCAACTGGTAAAATGTGAAAAGGTTTTAAACACAATTGGCAAAATTTAAAAGTACAAGAGTGAATTGGTAAAAATGCAACAAGTTTAGGATCTTTTGGATAATTTTCCCCGGAAAATATGGTCATTCTTCTTGAAAATGACTTCCTAAAAAAAATTTAAAAATAACACATTTTTCATGAAACAAATGGAACCTTAATATTCGAAGGTGATAAGGGGCTAATAACTTCTTTTTGACCAACTGGGAGTGGGGTTTGTCATTTAAGTGCCCTGAGGAACCCCACACTTGCATACTCTAACCACTGACTTTGCCACAACTATTTTTGTCTAGTGAACTTCACTCAACTCATTCTCATCTACACCTTTTTCCATTTCTCCTACCCTTTGTCCCCCTTGCAAGGCCCTTCCTCTAAGGAGTTCAAGTCTTTCCCACTTTGTCAAGGCTTCTAATTTATTTCAAAGAATTAAAAAAAGTCCAACACAAAAAGGAAACCATGCAATTCAAAAGGAAGTTCCAACCAGAAGAGTTGATATTGCGATCTTTTAATGATGTGATTATGGGATGAGTCGTTGGCAAGCAAAAATCATTCCGAGGGTTTTGATTAAATAGTCCCAAAGAAAAGCACCTAAGGCTCTAGTGGCGACAGATAGGGAGCACCTTCATGGGTCTGTGATCAGATTGAGCATTACAGCTGTCATTTCAAGATGTAAACCTGCCCGATATCGTAAGCCTACTAAATAAACAAACAAAAGACAACTATTGTTCATGAGAGCAAACTTTGAAATAAGCGGTGAAGGTATATACATATCAACAAAATGATAAATTGAGATGACAAAATGAGTTAGCAATATTTATGAAAATCTACATGCAATTCTGCAAGAAATTGTAATATGGTCCAAAGTTGAGATATGGTCCAAAGTTGTACTTCATCCTAACACAAAGGACATCCCAAGCATCGCCGCCACTAATATGTGGGCAAATAATTTCCATAGTGCTTTCCATATTTAATTACATAGCACTAGTGCACATAATAACATTATAATTTTTCACCGTTGCATTCACAGCGAAATCAACTCTCAATTCAAGAATCAACATCCAAAACAACACCTTTAAATGCAAATCATACCCGAAATACAATTACCTTACCCTTTCAATAATCGTACACATGGGTGAAGATAATGACATGCTTATATCCTTTCATTTCTCAAAACAATGATAAAAAATTTATTTCGTGCACCACCACACACATACCATTCTTCTCTTCCCACCATGTTATCATCAATGTAATAATAGGTTTTAGTTAAGCAATCAAGTCAAAAATAGTAATTGGTGATAATCGATAAGTGGATTTAACCAGCAAGTGGGTATACTCTGCAAGTGGTTATACTCCACAAGTGGATATAATCAAGCAAGTGGATATAAGTCGTCTATTCAGCAAGTGGATATAAGCAGTGGTTGACGAGCATAAAGTGAGTATAAGTAGCAGCAGGTGAATATAAGCTACAATTGGTGAGTATATGCAGCAACAGATGAATATAAGCAACGGCTTATGAGTATAAGCCGTGGCAGGTTAATAAACATCAACCAATCAAGTCAAGAGTACTAAGTAGAGTTTTCACTTACCTTAAACAAAACTTGAACAACACAAAGCTTTAACCTCCTTCAAAGCAAGATAAGCAAGAACAAGATTGACAACTTTCAATCTTTTAACAAAACTAGTTTAAGAAAGGAGAATAAAGTCCACAAAATCACCTTTTAACTCTTGAAAGATGGAATCTTTGCTTTCCAATTGAAGAATCAGAAAGTGAGAATTAAAGAGGAAAGTGACAGGAGATCTCCTTTTTCTTTGCAAGAACAAGTTTGAATTATTTTTAAGTTTGAAGACTTAGAGAGATATCATCGTATGGCCAAGGCAAATGAACTTAAAAGACTATTCAAGAGTTATTAAGAGAGAAAATTAAAATCACTATGGTTACAAAGATGATGAATTAAACTTAAAAATGGTTAAGTGGAAAGTTGTGTTCAAGTTAGAAAGTTGCAAGTGGTTCTATTCAAATCTATGGCCAAGGCCAGGGGAAAAGAATCAGAGATTTAAGAGTCGATGACCTAATGATGGCTTGGGTTAAAAGCCCTAGGTGTCAAGAGAGATAGGTGTTCTAACCAAGTGGCTCTAATAAGAGTAGCTTGGATATTTTGATTAAAATGAGAGAAAGCTTCTACTCGGCAAAGTAAATTGAACGAGTCATCAAGAACATTAATTGGTTAAAGTTGAAATAGATGATGTAATGCATGATATCATCGCTACACTAAGTTCAATGTCACATGTGGGTTAAAATAACTAATAGAGAAAGCAGAGAGGTGGCACAAATTAAAGAGTGACAAATGACTCAATTATATGGCTTTCAAAGTAAATATTTTGTTGATTCCAAAAAAATAGATATTTTGTTAAGTTACCAAAATATCTAGTAAATCAATAGACAAACAGAGAAATTAGTGTCTGTTCTAAACATCGGTAAATCAAAAATTTATTTAGAACCATTAAAATTATCAATGAAAGATTAGGAAAATTTTAACTCAATAAATTTAAAACTTGAAAATCATTAAATATATAATTCGGAGTATTGCGGTAAATCAATTACTATCACTCTACAACATCATCGTACATGTCGACGTCTATTAATTTAATCTCAAAAGTATCGCTTTCCGGGCAACTATAGTCATGGAAAATCATCCTAAATAATTTTACCGAATATAGAAAATTTCGGATGTCATAGGAGGCTCGGACGATTCCAACTCCAGGAACATACACACCCGACACATGCACACAGAGAATAGCGAGTATACATAAGAAAGAGAGAGGGACCCGCTCGGACATTTTTCGCTGTGTTGTCGCAGTGTCCGCTTTGCTAGAGCGTTCACTTTGCCGATCCACCACCATGACGACGCAGCTTTTCCAGTGTTTCTCCACGACGAGTCATGCTCCACGACGAGTCATATCTAGCTCTGACGTTCCCTGGTTGCCTCTTCGCTCTGAGTTGCTTCAGGAGGACCACTGTTCCTGTATCCTGTTCTTTTTTTTTTTTGGTCAGAACTAAACGCTTTCATTAATAAGTAGAGACAGAGAGACCCACTACCGGGGTATCAAAACAAAGAAGATCATAGAGGTTCTAGGGGGGGCTAGTCAACCAATGTTGAGAGAGCTTTTTTTTCATGAATGCCTTCGCTACCCAGTCGGCTACCCTATTCCTATTTCTATTACAATATTGGAGTTTAATATTAGAAAAAGAAAGAAGCAGCTGGCGTGCTTCGTAGATGAGGGCCCTCTGTTCCCACGGCAATTTCTGTGAAGCTTCCACGCTGTTGACTAAGTAAAAGCAGTCTGACTCAAGAGTTATTTTATCATTCGCCCGAGACAAAAGGAAGTTGAGGGTTTCTATCAAAGCTAAACACTCAGCTTGCTTGGCGGAGGAGACGAGGACATCCTTCACGAATCCATCTATCATGATCCCAGACGAGTTGCGGCACATACAGGCAATTGATCCTTTGAATGAACCAGGTTGGTAAGCGGCATCTATATTGGCTTTGATTTCTCCTCTTTCTAGAGGGATCCAGGCTTCGTTGTCATCCCAATTCTCGGCTTCAATTTTCCTGTTTGTGTTGTTCCATTTGTTGAAGTTCCTGTACGTTTGTTGTCCTCTCTCGATCAATGCTTCTGGGTCTGGGAGTTGATTTATGAATACTAGGCCGTTCCTTGCTTTCCATATTTCCCAGAGAATGATCGAGACTAGCTCGAAATCAGGAGAGTCTTTTTTGTGTCTAGGTAAAAATTTCAGCATCCAGTCATCTATTCTAGAAATTTGATATTTTGAATTCTGTATGTTCAGAGCAGGCGCTTCCCAGACTTCCCTTGTCCATCTGCAGAGAAGAAACAGATGTTCCAACGTCTCTGCATGAGTTCCACAGTATGGGCAGTTCGGATCAAGTACCATCTTCCTTCTAAACAAATTTTCCTTCGTCAGGAGTGCATTCTGACACACACTCCATATGAAATTTCTGATTTTGTGTGGAGTCTTCATTTTCCATATTCTGTTCCAGAGCTGAGTTGGGGGTTGATATGAGGAGGATGCGCTCTGAGTTTCCATGTTTTCATTCTTGCGCATGATGTTGTAGCAGCTCTTAACAGAGTACTCCCCTTCCCTCGTGCCAGTCCAGATCAGCTTATCTTCGTTCAACTGCGGTCTAATTTGTACCGTGAGGATCTCTTGCACTACCTCTTCATCAAATACTCTTCGCAGGACTGATTCCTTCCATGTGTGATCTTCCTGGTTTATCAGTTCAGCGACCAATGTTGGATCCCCAGCATTCGCCAGTCCCCCTATCCTTCCCCTTCTTAGCCACTTGTCCTCATTGATGTTGATGTTCTGTCCGTTCCCTACTGACCACATTACCGAGTCTTCAATTGATGTTCTTCCCATAAGAATGCTCTGCCATCCCCACGATGGTCTGGATCCCTTCTCTGCCTTCCAGAAGCATTTAGTTGGGTAGTAGATACCTTTTAACACCTGAGTACACAGAGTTTGATGGTTTTGTGCTAGATTCCAAGCCTGTTTTCCCAACATTGCCTTGTTAATGGATATTAAATCCCTAAACCCAAGGCCTCCCCTGTCTTTTCTTTGTTTTAGGATTTCGGCTTTCCTCCAATGAACTCCCTTTGTTGCGGTTTGATTCTTCCACCAGAAGGTTATTATTTTTTGTTCGATTGCCCGACATACTGAAACTGGAATCTTGAAGATTGACATGGCATATTGTGGTAATGCTTGGACAACAGTTTTTATCAGGATTTCTTTCCCCGCTTTAGACATAGTATTTTCTTTCCACCCTTCAAGTTTCATATTAACTCTTGCCAAGATCCAAGCAAATATTTGCTTTTTGGAAGCTCCCCAATCAGAGGGGATTCCCAAGTACTTTCCTATTTTTTCAATCTCCGGGACCCTTAGTTCTCTAGCCATGTTCCTTCTTAGATCACTAGGGCTATCCTTGCTGAAGAATATTCCGGACTTGTTCAAGTTGACTGCTTGTCCCGAAGCAAAGCAGTACTGGTTTATGATGCTCGCTAGATTCTAGCATTCTTGTATCTTCCCATCTAGAAAGAAGATTGAATCATTGGCAAAGAGTAGGTGAGAAAGTACAGGGCAGTTTCTATTCAGCTGTATCCCTTTTAATGTGCCGTCTTGCACAGCTTTTTTCATCATCATTGACAGGAAATTTGCAACCAGGATGAAAAGATATGGGGATAAGGGGTCACCTTGCCTTATTCCTCTTGTAGGTTGGAAGTAGGGCAGGGCTTCTCCATTAAGCTTCACACTTAGTGAGGTTGTTGTAACGCATTGCATTATCAAATTAACCCATTTTCCATCGAACCCCACTGTAAGCATACAAGCCTTTAAGAAATCCCATTCAATCCGATCATAAGCCTTCTGCATGTCCAGCTTTAAAACCGCCTGAAATTTTCGTTTCTGCTTCCGAACCCTTGTTTGGTGTAAGACTTCCTGGACAACAAGAATATTATCCTGAATTTGCCGTCCTCCTACAAAGGCACTCTGTTCAACTTCTATCAACTCTGGGAGCCATGGTTTCAGCCTATTTGCTAGTACCTTTGAAATGATCTTATATGCGAAGTTGCATAGGCTGATGGGTCTAAACTCTTCCAGCTTCTTTGGATTTTTAACTTTTGGCACCAATGAGATAAGTTGTGACATTCTGATTTTCGACCCATTTTTTGGATTTATAAAACGTGTAATTCGTCAGTGTGATTATAGTAAAATCTCACCCGGGAACTAATCACTCTCGGTTATTTTAAATTTTTAAATTAGAGATTTCGCTAGAAACGCATTCGATCGAATTTGGCCGTTATTTAGAGCCCAAACTTTGGTGTCGAATCTTTCGGAGTTCAGTGACGAATTTAATTAGATGGTGTCAATAATATTGTGGCCAACTGCAATATTACCCAGGGTATGTGAAAAGTGAATTTTTGACCGGGTACGAATTTGGACTGGTAGACCACCCTCGCAGTGTGTTTTTATTAACACAATTTTACCCAAATCCTAAAATTATTAATTAGGATTTTTAGGGGATCGTCGGATCGTTTTCGGGTTTAAACCGTGTCCGTTGGATCGCGATTATTGCGATTTGACCTTTGCTTCTCTCTCTCTCTCTCTCTCTCTCTCTCTCTCTCTCCCTTTCCCGCTGAACCCCCCACGCGCCTGACACTACCCCCCACCTACTCCCCACCTACCCTTCTCTCTCTCTTCCTTTTCTTCTTTTTCTTTTCTTCCTTTTTCTTTTCTTCCCCTTTTCTCTTCTTCTTCTTCGCTGGCTTCTTCCCCGACGCCGTGCTTTGCTTCTGATTTTCCTCAGCCCCTCGCCGAACCAGCTCTGCTCGACGCCGCCATCTGGCCGCCGCACATCGCTCCTAGCCACCAAGCCGCTCCTCCCCTCCCCTGTTCGCGCGTGGCTCCAAGCTTGCCGTCGCGCCCGGCGTTGCCTAACCACGCCCCGCCGCCGCGCGTCGTCGCCGCTCGCCGCTCCACCGTCGCGCCACCCAAGCCCGTCCTAGCCGCCGCCGCTCACCTCCAACCGCCATCCCGACTCCCCTCTAGCCGAGCTCGCCCTTCGCCCAGTCGCCATCCACCCCCACCGCAAGTCCGGTCGAGCTCGCCACCGCTCGCCGCCCATCTCCGCCGCTCACCACCACCGTCTAGCTGTCCCCATCGTCGCCGCTGTTGTCTCGGCTGCCCGGAATAGCCCCGACCAGCCAACACAGCAACCACCCTTTTGCCGTTCGCCGGTCGCCGTGTCCGAACCGGAACCACCGCGGACCGCCCTCGCCGCCGCCGTCGTCCTCACACCTTCGCCGGCGTTAACTGAGTAAGTTAACCCCTAATCCCTCGTTTAGGGTGTTAAACTTGCTTAGGGTAGTTAATTAGTGTTTAGGTTAATATTAGGTTTGATTAGTTAGGATTAAGTGTTAATTATAGGTTAGTGTTTAATTAATGGTGATTAGGATATAAATTATTGATTAGTTTATTGTTATTGATTATTATTATTAAATCATTTATTTTCGGAATTTTAAATATTATTTTATTAATTATTAAATTAATTCCGAATTAAATATTATTATTTTATTATTAATTAATTAATTTTCGAAAATTAAATATTATTATTTTCGAAAAATTTTCTAGCGTCAATTAGGATGCCAATGTTGGATTTTGCCGTATAAATTGACGTATTTAGAAAATGATTTAAATCACTTCGATTCGAGAAAATATTTTGAATTTTGGGAAAATAAATTATTTTCGGATATTATTAAATAATTAAATTCCGAATTTATTCATTATTATTTCGGAAAATTTATAACTTCAAATTATGATTTTTAGTTTGAATGTGGGCGTTTGCGCCGTAATTTGTCGTATAAAATTATTTTTATGACAAGTTGTTTTGATCGGAAATGTTTAAGAAAGTCTACGTGATTTTTGGCATTTAATTATTTTTATGGTTATGCCAGGAATTGGTAATGACACTTTGTGATTGATATTCAGATTTGACATCGAAGCTTGCAAAAGTGGTTGACTGTTGTATGTGTGACCCTGTGATATTGTTGCATGGCATTAATATGAGCACTATTCATGAACGTATGGGCTAATTGAGAAGATAATAATTGGCCGGAATGCTTGTGTGCTCGTGTGGTCACACGTCGGAGCCGTCTTGCTGTAGATCGCTTGACAATGCCTGATTTATCGGGGTCTTGCTGTAGATCGCTTGACAATACTCGATTTATCGGATGCCTGGGGATAATAGGGAGTGCCGATACCCCGGATGCCTTGTCGCGGCCCGAGGCCGGACTTGATGCTCCTTACGGGATACCATCTTACTGTAGATCGTTTGATGTTGCCGTATTGGAATGCCGTCTTACTGTAGATCGTTTGACGTAGCCGTGCCCGACGGAGCGGGACGGAGCCCGATTATACCGGTAGACTGCCATCTTGCTGCAGATCGCTTGATGTATAGTGGCCCCGAGGGGGCGTAATAATTGGAATACGTGTGATGCATAGTGCTTGATTATGGGGTAGAAACTGCTAGGCATGGTATAGGACGTGCCCAAGCGGGTTTTGCCTTATAATCGAGACACGCGCGACCGTGTTGCATTAATGCATGGAAAATCTCTTTAAATGCTTCGAGTATGTGACATATGCATTTCATCAACGTGTGTACCAAGGCAAGGTAAGGATGCCTATGGTTGTTTAATAATGTGTTGTTGGTGCTGTGTTGCCTGATTAGGAACCCCCGTGCGAGTAGGCCTCCTAAGCGGGGCTTAGGCCGTTAACTTATTGAGACATTCGTCTCATTGTTGTTGTTAACCCCTTTTTCAGGCCCTTAGCGTGTTGCCGCACCCAGTTTGATTCGGGGTGCTTGGAAGCTGGCTTTTTGAAGTTCGACCTGTTGATGAAGTAGATTGACCCCTAGCCTGTTATCTTTTTGCTGGCTTTTTGTGGTAGCCCCTGAAGTGGGCTTGTAAGAATATTCCCAGGGGTTAATCAAGTGGAAATTAAAATAGTGTTGTTTGACTGTGTGATTTGTTTTCCTGACTATCCCTATTTGTTATTTGTCCGAGGATTGTTGTGTTCGTTTCCGCATGCGCAATTCAAAGATAAAAAGAAATGGGTCGACGACGAGTCCTGGGTCGTCGCATCATAACGACCGTAGCGGGATGTCGCGTGTCCGCAGGGTTCGGGGCGTGACATCACCGTACCGAGTTGGTATCAGAGCAAGGACAGCTCAATTTAAGTTAGGTCGAGACCTGGAGTGATAAGGTGCGATGGATTTTGGGATAGTGAGTTAGGAAGACACTAAATGCCGGTGCTTGATTGTTAGCTTTCTTGTTTTTCAGCGGATTGTTCAGAAATTCTAATTCCTTGTTGGAATTGGAAAGTAAGTTTCTGTAAAGATCCTGCAAGATGGACAATCCTGAACCGAAGGCCCCTAGGAGGAGGGCCGAGCCAAGTCAGGCTGGTGCCAGAAGGAGAGCACCAGGGTATCCTAGATTGGATCGGATCTTACAGGCCTTAAAGACCTTAATAGGGCAGCAGGCTCGGAATCAAGCCGCTGCCGCTGCCGCTGCTGCGCCTGCGCCTACTCCTGCACCTATACCTGTGCCTGTAGATGTTCCGTTAGCTGGTAATGGAAATGGGAACCAGCCCATGCATAAGTTGGTGGAGCAAATTCTGAAACTCAAGCCACCCAAGTTCACTGATGCGGGTGATCCTGAGGCTGCAACCCTTTGGATCAGAGAGTTGGAAAAAGTTTTTGCCTTGCTAAGGTGTACAGATGAAGATAAGGTGACACTGGCAGTCTATCAGTTGCAAGGTAATGCCAGTACTTGGTGGGAAGCTACCCAGAGGAGGGTATTTCCCGAAGGTACGGCCCGGGTGTGGGGTGCCTTCGTGGAAGCTTTTTACAATAAGTATTTTTTGGACTGCGCTCGAGAGCAGAAGATGAATGAGTTTCAGCATCTCCGGCAGAACCAATTATCGGTAGACCAATATGAGGCAAGGTTTGTTGAGCTATCCCAGTATGCCCCAAGGTTGATTGAAGACCCAGTAGACAAGGCAAGGAGGTTTAGGGATGGGCTGAAACCTGAAATTAAGGACCAACTGGTGCCCGTGAATCTGGAGAACTATGATGAGCTATATGAGAGGGCACAGCTGATAGAGAGGAACTTGGCTGAGAGGACAATCGCGTCTGGATCGCGGTTTGTGCCAAACAAGGATAACCATCGGTTTGGGAAGAAACCGATGGCGGGAGGCAGATTTTCCATCCCTCCTAACAAGAAAGATGGAGTGAGGAAGCCGGTGTACAACAACAACAATGGCCCCTGTCGCTTTTGTGGAAGGCGCCATGGATCAGTCCCGTGTCCTGCTAGGACGGGTGCTTGCTTTAGTTGCGGCCAGCATGGCCATCATATCAGAGACTGTCCACGCCAAGCCGCGGGAGCGCAAAGACCAATGCAGCAGGTAGGACAACCTGCAAGTAGTGCCCCGCCGAACCAATTCAACCGACCCCAAGTGCAAGGAAGGGTCTATGCTGTCACAAGGAAGGAGGCGGAGGACTCTCCTACCGTTATTACAGGTACGGTTTCATTACACAACCATGCTGCCTATGCTTTGTTTGATCCTGGAGATACGCATTCGTTTGTGGCTAAGCAGTTTGTAGAATTAGCGGGGTTAAGTCCGAGACTGCTGGGAGTAGTCTATAGTATTTCTACACCTTTAAAGGATAGCATAATGTCTGCAGTAGGCTGTACTGGTTGCAAGTTATCTGTTGGTGGTCATGAGGACAGCATAGACTTGATTGTTTTGACGATGTTTGATTTTGACGTGATTATTGGGATGGATTGGCTCACCAAGCAACGAGGCACGGTAAAATGTTATCGTAAGACGATACAATTTGAGCCAGTAGGGAGTGTCGGTTTTGAGTTTGTTGGGAATCGAGGAGGACCTTCGGTCCCTTTAATCTCATCATTGAAAGTTACTCGGTTATTGGATGAGGGTTGCCAAGGCTATTTGGCGACTGTAGTTGACACATTGGTAGAAGAACCAATGATGCAAGACATTGCTGTGGTGCGAGAATTTTTGGACGTTTTCCCTGAAGAATTGCCTGGATTGCCCCCAGAAAGGGAAATAGAATTTGTGATTGAGTTAGCCCCTGGAACGGAACCGATTTCTAAGGCACCTTACAGAATGGCATTATCGGAATTGAAGGAGTTAAAGGTTCAGATGCAGGAATTGTTAGACAAAGGATTTATTCGTCCTAGTGCATCACCTTGGGGAGCGCCAGTTCTATTTGTAAGGAAGAAGGACGGGTCGTTACGACTTTGCATCGACTATCGGCAACTCAATCAGGTAACGGTTAAGAATAAGTATCCGTTGCCCAGGATAGATGATTTGTTCGACCAACTTCAAGGAGCTTCGGTATTCTCGAAAATAGACCTGAGGACAGGTTATCATCAGTTGAGGATTCGAAAGGAGGATATACCGAAGACGGCATTTAGAACGCGCTATGGACACTATGAATTTACCGTGATGCCGTTTGGTCTAACAAATGCGCCTGCAGCTTTTATGGACTTGATGAACAGGGTGTTCAAGGAGTATTTGGACAAGTTTGTGATCGTGTTCATTGATGACATTTTGGTGTATTCTAGAAGTTTAGAGGAACACCAACAGCATTTGAGAATAGTGCTACAGACTCTTTGAGATCATAAATTGTATGCTAAGTTTAGTAAATGCGAGTTTTGGTTAACTCGAGTGGCTTTTCTTGGACACGTGATTTCTGGGAAAGGAATTTCAGTAGACCCGGCTAAAATTGAGGCGGTTATGAATTGGCCTAGACCAACGACGGTAACTGAAGTTCGGAGTTTATTGGGATTGGCTGGCTATTATAGGAGGTTTGTGGAAAGGTTTTCTGCTACAGCCATGCCCTTAACGCGATTACTGAAAAAGGACATGAAGTTCGAATGGTCAAATAAGTGCGAGCGTAGTTTTCAAGAGCTTAAGCAGAAGCTAACTACTGCACCTGTTCTAACCTTACCGTCTGGTTCAGGAGGATATGAGATCTACAGCGATGCGTCGTACAAAGGATTGGGATGTGTTTTAATGCAACATGGAAGAGTTGTGGCATATGCGTCCCGACTATTAAGGCCACACGAAGTGAATTACCCGACGCACGACTTGGAATTGGCTGCTTTCATATTCGCGCTTAAGATTTGGAGGCACTATCTGTGCGAAGAAAAGTTTCATATCTACACGGATCATCAGAGTCTAAAGTATCTGTTTTCGCAGAAAGAATTGAATATGAGACAGCGTAGATGGATGGAGTTGCTTAAGGATTTTGATTGTGACATTTTGTATCATCCGGGTAAGGCTAATAAGGTAGCTGATGCGTTGAGTCGGAAGTCCTCGATTGCGCATATGATGGTTCAAGAATGGATTTTGCTTGAAGGAATTCGAGACTCGAATTTCAGATTCGAGGTAAGTCACCTCTCGAGTTTAATGGCTACTCTTAGGATTGAGCCTGAAATGCAAACCAGGATTAAAGCAGCGTAACCTTCGGATCCTGAATTGCGAAAGATTCTGCAAATGGACGCAAGTAAGAGAAAACCTGACTTTCAAGTATCCGAGGATGGGATCTTGAAGTTTCGTGGACGGTTATGTGTGCTCAATGATGAAAGATTGAAGGAGGAAATTTTAGCGGAAGCTCATCGCAGTAACTATAGTATTCAACTGGGCAGCACAAAGATGTATCAGAATCTTCGCCAATATTATTGGTGGAATGGCATGAAAGGAGATATTGCTAAGCATGTGGCTAGATGTTTAACGTGTCAACAGGTGAAAGCTCAACACTGTAAACCTGGTGGACTATTGCAACCGCTGGAAATACCAGAATGGAAATGGGAGCATATCACGATGGACTTCGTGATGGGTCTACCGAGGAGTCAAAGAGGTAATGATTCCATTTGGGTCGTGGTAGATAGACTCACAAAGTCTGCTCATTTTATTCCGGTGCGAAAGGATTTTGCCATTGACAAGTATGCTGAGTTGTACGTAAGGCACATAGTTCGTCTTCACGGTGTTCCGGGGACAATCACGTCAGATCGAGATCCCAAGTTCACCACCACGTTCTGGAAGAGTCTTCAAGGCGCCATGGGAACAAAGCTGCAGTACAGCACTGCTTTTCATCCGCAAACAGATGGACAATCCGAGAGAACGATTCAAACTCTCGAGGATATGCTGCGAGCCTGTGTCCTGGATTTCAAAGGGAGTTGGGAAGAACAGTTACATCTTGTTGAATTCGCGTACAACAACAGTTATCAGCAAAATATCAAAATGGCATCTTTCGAAGCACTTTATGGCAAACCCTGTAGGACTCCAGTTTATTGGAACGAAGTTGGAGAACGAAAGATTTCGGGACCCGAGTTGGTGCAACAGTCGTCGGATGCCGTTAAAGTCATCAGGGATAGGCTAAGAACTGCTTAAAGTCGCCAAAAGAATTATGCAGACCGGAGACGTAGGCCCTTGGAATTTCAAGTGGGAGACCATGTTTTCCTCAAAGTGTCACCAATGAGAGGAATATCACGGTTTGGCAAGAAAGGAAAGTTTAGCCCGAGGTACGTGGGTCCATTCGAGATTTTAGAGAGAATCGATACTCTGGCCTACCGTCTCGCGCTACCGCCGAATTTGTCTCAAGTTCACAATGTATTCCATGTGTACATGCTACGGAAATATGAACCGGACCCGATCCACGTGCTGAATTATGAAGATATTGAAGTAGACGACAGAGTGTTGTATGTGGAAAGGCCGGTTAGGATTGATGACAGATTGGAACGAGTGTTGCGGAACAAGATAATTCCGATGGTCAAGGTAATTTGGGAGCACCATGGAACCGAAGGTGCAACGTGGAAAAGCGAGGAGTTGATGCGACACCAATACCTCCATTTGTTTGAGTAATTGAGTTGGATTGTAAATTTCGAGGACGAAATTTTTGTAAGGGGAGAAGAGTTGTGACATTCTGATTTTCAACCCATTTTTGGGATTTATAAAACGTGTAATTCGGCAGTGTGATTATAGTAAAATCTTGCCCGGGAACTGATCACTCTCGGTTATTTTAAATTTTTAAATTAGAGATTTCGCTAGAAACTCATTCGATCGAATTTGGCCGTTATTTAGAGCCCAAACTTTGGTGTCAAATCTTTCGGAGTTCAGTGACGAATTTAATTGGATGGTGTCGATAATATTGTGGCCAACCGCAATATTACCCAGGGTATGTGAAAAGTGAATTTTTGACCGGGTACGAATTTGGACTGGTAGACCACCCTCGCAGTGTGTTTTTATTAACACAATTTTACCCAAATCCTAAAATTATTAATTAGGATTTTTAGGGGACCGTCGGATCGTTTTCGGGTTTAAACCGTATCTGTTGGATCGCGATTATTGCGATTTGACCTTTGCTTTTCTCTCTCTCTCTCTCCTTTCCCCCTTTCCCGCTGAACCCTCCCCCCTTGCGTCTGACACCCATTCCCCCACCTACTCCCCACCTACCCTTCTCTCTCTCTTCCTTTTCTTCTTTTTCTTTTCTTCCTTTTTCTTTTCTTCCCCTTTTCTCTTCTTCTCCTTCACTGGCTTCTTCCCCGACGCCGTGCTTTGCTTCTGATTTTCCTCAGCCCCTCGCCGGACCAACTCCGCTCGATGCCGCCATCCGGCCGCCGCACATCGCTCCTAGCCATCGAGCCGCTCCTCCCCTCCCCTGTTCGCGTGCGGCTCCAAGCTGCCGTCGTGCCCAGCGTTGTCTAACCGCGCCCAGCGTTGTCTAACCACGCCCCGCCGCCGCGCGTCGTCGCCGCTCGCCGCTCCACCGTCACGCCACCCCAGCTCGTCCTAGCTGCCGCCGCTCACCTCCGACCGCCATCCCGACTCCCCTCTAGCCAAGCTCGCCCTTCGCCCAGTCGCCGTCCACCCCCGCCGCGAGTCCGGTCGAGCTCGCCACCGCTCGCCGCCTATCTCCGCCGCTCACCGCCACCGTCCAGTTGTCGCCATCGTTGCCGCCGCTGTCTCGGCTGCCCAGAATAGCCCCGACCAGCCAACACAGCAGCCGCCCTTTTGCCGGTCGCCATGTCCGAAGCGGAACCACCGCGGACCGCCCTCGCCGCCGCCGTCGTCCTCGCGCCTTCGCCGGCGTTAACTGAGTAAGTTAACCTCTAATCCCTCGTTTAGGGTGTTAAACTTGCTTAGGGTAGTTTAATTAGTGTTTAGGTTAATATTAGGTTTGATTAGTTAGGATTAAGTGTTAATTATAGGTTAGTGTTTAATTAATGGTGTTTAGGATATAAATTGTTGATTAGTTTATTGTTATTGATTATTATTATTAAATCATTTATTTTCGAAATTTTAAATATTATTTTACTAGTTATTAAATTAATTCCGAATTAAATATTATTATTTTATTATTAATTAATTAATTTTCGAAAATTAAATATTATTATTTTCGAAAAATTTTCTAGCGTCAATTAGGATGCCAATGTTGGATTTTGCCGTATAAATTGACGTATTTAGAAAATGATTTGAATTACTTCGATTCGAGAAAATATTTTGAATTTTGGGAAAATAAATTATTTTCGGATATTATTAAATAATTAAATTCCGAATTTATTCATTATTATTTCGGAAAATCTATAACTTCAAATTATGATTTTTAGTTTGAATGTAGGCGTTTGCGCCGTGATTTGTCGTATAAAATTATTTTTATGACAAGTTGTTTTGATCGGAAATGTTTAAGAAAGTCTACGTGATTTTTGGCATTTAATTATTTTTATGGTTATGCCAGGTAATTGGTAATGACACTTTGTGATTGATATTCGGATTTAACATTGAAGCTTGCAAAAGTGGTTGACTGTTGTATGTGTGACCCTGTGATATTGTTGCATAGCATTAATATGAGCACTATTCATGAACGTATGGGCTAATTGAGAAGATAATAATTGGCCGGAATGCTTGTGTGCTCGTGTGGTCACACGTCGGAGCCGTCTTGCTGTAGATCGCTTGACGATGCCTGATTTATCGGGGTCTTGCTGTAGATCGCTTGACAATACTCGATTTATCGGATGCCTGGGGATAATCTGGAGTGCCGATATCCCGAATGCCTTGTCGCGGCCCGAGGCCGGACTTGATGCTCCTTACGGGATACCATCTTACTGTAGATCGTTTGATGTTGCCGTATTGGAATGCTGTCTTACTGTAGATCGTTTGACGTAGTTGTGCCCGACGGAGCGGGACGGAGCCTGGTTATACCGGTAGACTGCCATCTTGCTGCAGATCGCTTGATGTATAGTGGCCCCGAGGGGGCGTAATAATTGGAATACGTGTGATGCATAGTGCTTGATTATGGGGTAGAAACTGCTAGGCATGGTATGGGACGTGCTGAAGCGGGTTTTGCCTTATAATTGAGACACGCGCGACCGTGTTGCATTAATGCATGGAAAATCTCTTTAAATGCTTCGAGTATGTGACATATGAATTTCATCAACGTGTGTACCAAGGCGAGGTAAAGATGCCTGTAGTTGTTTAATAATGTGTTGTTGGTGCTGTGTTGCCTGATTAGGAACCCCCGTGCGAGTAGGCCTCCTAAGCGGAGCTTAGGCCGTTAACTTATTGAGACATTCGTCTCATTGTTGTTATTAACCCCTTTTTCATGCCCTTAGCGTGTTGGCACACCCAATTTGAGTCGGGGTGCTTGGAAGCTGGCTTTTTGGAGTTCGACATGTTAATGAAGTAGATTGACCCCTAGCCTGTTATCTTTTTGCTGGTTTTTTGTGGTAGCGCCCGAAGTAGGCTTGTAAGAATATTCCTAGGGGTTAATCAAGTGGAAATTAAAATAGTGTTGTTTGACTGTGTGATTTGTTTTCCTGACTATCCCTATTTGTTATTTGTCCGGGGATTGTTGTGTTCGTTTCCACATGCACAATTCAAAGATAAAAAGAAATGGGTTGACGACGAGTCCTGGGTCGTCACATCATAACAACCGTAACGGGATGTTGCGTGTCCGCAAGGTTCGGGGCGTGACATAAGTGTTCTATTCAACTGAGGATCAAGCACGCCATTTAGAAAGAAATTCCTAACCTCTGATACTACTTCCTGCTTTATATCTTCCCAGTAATGTTGAAAGAATTGTCCATTCAAACCATCCGGACCTGGGGCCCTCGAAGAACCAAGCTGGAAGGTAGCTTGCTTGACTTCCTCTAGAGTAACTTCCTCAAGTAGTCTGACGTTTGTTTCCTCCTTGACTCTACATGAGCAATATTGGAGAAGTGGGGTGAATTGTCTTTGACCAACTGATGTATACATATCCCTAAAGAAGTCATAGGACATCGTCTTTATTTGCTCTTGGTCACGGGTCCAGTTCCCTAAGCTATCCTTCAGCATTGAGATTTTGTTTCTCTGTCTCCTTTGTATAGTTGAGGCGTGAAAGAACTTGGTGTTTTGGTCCCCCCACTTTAGCCAGTCGATCCTCGATCGCATAGCCCAATACATTTCCTCCTGATTCCATAGCCTTTGAACCTCATTCCTCAACTTTTGTAGCTGTACTTTTTCCTTCCCTGTGGTTGGCTGGTTTGTGATAGACTGAATTTGTTCCATTAGGATCTTTATTTTCCCTTGCCCATTGGCAAACTTCCCCTTGCTCCAGCTTTGTAAGGCAACAGCAGCCTCTCTCATCCTTGTCCCTAGGCCCTCGTTTACTACCGCTGAAGAATACCATGCCCTATTAATTACCTCTCTGCATTCCTCGTCCTCTAGCCAGTATGCTTCAAAGCCAAAACTCTTCTTTTTTCTCTTTTCGGGCTCGTTGTATAGTTATTAGGATCGGGCAATGATTAGAACCAACAGCCGGTAATGCGTGCACTTCTGCCTCAGGGAACTGTAACCTCCATCTCATGGTGCTGACTGCTCTATCTAGTCTTTCCTTAACTAGCTTATCTCCTTCACGATTGTTAGACCAGGTATATGCACAACCCTTGCTTTCTAGGTCCATTAGTTCACAGTTGTGTAGGAACTCCCTAAATGCATGAAGTCTGTAGTGCTCGGCCAAACGTTTGCCCACCTTCTCCCAATGGTACATTATTTCATTGAAATCCCCCAAGCATACCCAAGGTAGCTGGTTGCTCTGGCTAATTCTATATATTTCATCCCATGTCTTGGATCTTTCTTGGAAAGTTGATGGTGCATGTACAAACGTAGCTCTCATCTTCGTTTTATAGGTCTCCTCTACACATTCAATATCTATTACTTCATCTGAAGCGTGTAGGATTGATAGAGCTGTATGAGCATTCCACAAAATTGCTAAGCCGCCCCTTGTTCCTTTTGGATTGACAACAAAGCATTCGTCAAACTTCAACATTCTTCGTACCCCTTGGATCCTTTCTTCTCAGTTTTTTGTTTCCATAAGAAAAAGTAGTTCGGGCCTTTCTTGAGCCACTAGGGCTCTCAAATACTGGACCGTCAGAGGTGAGCCCAACCCCTGACAGTTCCAGCTTATGATTTTCATAATGGCTCCGGTGGCTTATTAGGGCTAGCCACCACAGCCCATTTTCCAGTACCTTCCACTACCTGAATTGGTGTTTCCAGCAGTTGATCTTCATCTAAGAGTGATTTTTTTTCCCCATGAGAGTCATATGGGCTAAACCTCTTGGTCTTCTTCCGCGTAGGAATTTTCTTGCCACTTGACTTCTTTTTGTTTGGGCCAGCTTGAACCACGATAGAGTTTGGTTCCTCGGGAAGTCCTTGGTCACGAACCAAGAACACGGGGAATTTAACCTGTTGCTCACTTTGATCTTCTGGGCTGCTCCTTCCAGTGATTTTAGGATTTGCGTTATCCTCCTCTAACTGAGGAATTTGCTGGATGCGGGTCGAGCTGCCTTCTCCATAGATTACTATTTGTGCAGAGTGGGTTAGTGTGTCTGGGATTCTCTCCTCTTCCATCGGTTGTGCTAAGTCTTTGCCATGAAATAACTTCCAGAACGGACTATTGTTGCTTACTTCAGCCTTCAGCCAAGGGCTGAAAAGTCTGTCCTCCTCTAAGTTTACATCTTCGACACTAAATGGCAACTCCTCACATTCTAAAGCATAATGTCCTATTTTTCCACAGGAGAAACAAAAATAAGGAAGCCTCTCATATTTAAAATTCAGCCAGATTTTCTTTCCTCCATTATCAGCAAGCATGCCTGACTGTAGGGGTAAGTTGAGATCCAATGTCACTCGCGCCCTTCCATAAGACACCATTCCTCTTGTTTCAATTTTAACTTCTTGTACTTGGCCTATGTTTCCAACTATCTCGCGAACAACTTCCACAGAAAGCCACTCGAAAGGGAGCCCCAGAAGTCACATGAATCAAATTTATAGCTCAAAGCAAAGGTGTTTGGTTCCCATGGTTTCAAGATCAATAGATTATTCATAAAAGACCAAGGGCCAAGGTCCATCACTTTATTCCTCACAGCTAGGGAATCAAAAGTGATAGCAAAAATACCCTACTCTAAAGGTGTGAATACAGCACTTTCCACCCTCCACGCTCTCCTCATAGTGTTTTGGAGAGCTTGAAAGTTGATTTTTGGATTTTTAAGAAGCTGCCCTATCAGCGTCAGTCTACCATCCTTACCTTTTGCTGATGTCAGAATGCCTTCCACGTTCTTAGTAACTTTGTCTGACCACAATCTTCCTAATCGTTTGCAGAGCAGGGCGAGCCTCTGGTTTGCGTCATCATCTGACTCCATTGGAGTGAACAAACCCCTTCACAGCTATGAGGCCCCAAACTGGACGAGACCAGAATCTCTCGCCTTCACCAAAGTGTTCCAACTACTGCTAGAGTTCTGAGGGCTGGATTTGCGTGTTTGGATCTTTTTGAGAAAACAAGTTGTGGGTGGGTATGTAGATTTCGACTCATGAGGTTGCTGAGAGTCAGATATTGACTCAAAGAGAAAGAGCCAAAAGTGGGGAGAGTTAGAGGAACTTTTAGGGTTTACCTCGATTGATCTTACTTCAAGGGTAGAGGGACGCATTCACAAGCGAGTTGAGCTGGAGGTTATGAGGTTAGGGTTTCCTTTTGCTAAGCTACCCCGATGGGCAGAGGAAAGCTCTTCCGAGAGAAGAGAGGTCCCTGTATCCTGTTCGAACGGTGATTGAGTTAA